>JBCJKH010048935.1:3577-25661 GCA_039877255.1 Loriculus beryllinus
GAGGTGACAGCGTGGTGTGGGTTCCCCGTTTAAGGGCAGTGAGTACGTATTGCAGCTAAGCCAAATAAAAGCTGCCTGCCACCCAGGATAGGCCTTCCTTCACTCCTGATACTGGAGCTAAACCGACAGAAAGCAAAGGCTGCTTAAAATAAAGAGTAAGAGGATAAATTTTGCCTGGTCAAATTCCATGCGTCAGCTCGCTGCGGGGGTCAGATGTGCAGAAGGGCAAGGGCAGGACTTTGCAAGGCATGGGCCAGCAAAGAGGGTGGAAGACTAACCCTGCTCAGCAGCAGCCAACTATAAATGTGAAACCGCAGCCAGAGACCTTGAACATTAAGATAAAACCTCCTCTTGTTGTATGGAAACAAATACTTCCTCACTTTTAGGAACTGAGATGAGTCACCGTATTCATTCAGCCTGCAGTCAAAACCAGCACTCGTTTCTGAAGTTCGCTCCCAGCTTGATCTAGGGCATCATCAACTCAGAGCACTTACCCCAGTGTGAGCAATGATCTGAATGAGCGTAACCACATCGCTTCACCTCAGGGCAAGTCATGCCATGGCCCCTGCCCAAGGCACATGTTTACCACGAGCGGTAGAGTGCCGGGGAGGACACAGCTGTCACCACGAGTGAGGCCAGGGCAGGACCGCAGAGCAAACAGAGATGAAGAAAGCAACAACCCTGGACAACAAAGCTAACACTTCCAGGAAGAGGGGAGCATATGAAACCCATCTGGTGTGTCTCACGCTTGGCTGGCACCTGAGGTTGCTGCGTGGTTTTGCAGCAGCACCGGGGCTCTGCAAACATCTAGTGAGATACTAGTGCACGCAGGGAGGGCATCACTACTGAACTGTTCCACTACAAAATGGGGGCATGCCCCTTTTTCCTCCACCTTCTCCCCTTGTGCCAGACCTAGGGCTCATCTTACCCTCTCCTCTAAGCGAGTTTGTCCTGGCAATCTGGAAGAAAACTTCAAATAGCCCAAGAACTGAGCAGTTTTTTGACAGGTTGAAATTTTGGAACTCACCCCACAGTCCAAGTATGCATACATGTTCTGGCCTCCTCACTGGCCCCACAGGCCTCCCTGCTGGCCTTGCCTGCATGCTGGCTGTGGCTGGACGGGGACAGCTAGACCCATGTCCCTTCACCCTCTCTGGGCATCCAGGGCCTTCAGTCAGTGGGGGCTGTGGCCCCTGGAATGTCCTCAAGATGCCAGAGGCTCTTCCAGAGGAAAGGCATCAGATAGGAATATGAGGGCCCTGGACAGCAGGGTTGCCCCACTTCCGTCAGTGCAACCCGACAACAAGTTTTACTGATGGAAGCAGGACATCACTGTCAGCTGCCCTCACCTTCTGCTCTCACCAGGAGCATCACCCACTGGGTGATGTGCAAGTGGTTTTGGGCAGCCAGGCCCTGCACTCTCTGCCAGGAAGCCAGGCTGAGTCTCAGGCACAGGGGGTGCAAGGTGCCTGTCACCTCAGACAGGAGATTCTCCCCTTCAAAGCAAGATCCTAATCTTGCCTGCCTCTTCTGAAGCAAGAGCTTGAGCCTATGGATGAGAAGAACTGGTGATGAGGTTATTTATAGCTGCAGCAGCTTCCGAGACAGCAAATAGTAACAGTGCAATGTGAAACAGAGCCAAGCAAAAATATTTTTCATTGAAAAATAGACGACAGCTTGTTTATACTATCGTAGGGGAAAGGACTATGAAAACGAATGGTGGTGGCAGCAGGTTTTCAAAGGACAATGTCTTGGGTCACGTTGTTAGCACTTGTTTAGGGCACCTGCTGATACTCCGCTGCGGCAGGAGTCCAAACACTTGTCAGCCTCTGAGCAGCGAGCCCATGGTATGTGTAGTATGGTGATTTGGGTGCCTCAGCATGGCCCTGCTCCACAAAGAACACCCTCCAGAGGCTGTGGTGTGACCAGAGGGGCTCAGCTCTGGTGAGTTCCCACTGCAGGCATGCCAGCTGCTGCCCTTTCCTGCAGCCCCTAAGGCTATCTGCAGAAAGAAACATCCCTGTTTCAGGTCAAAGATGTTCCCCAACTGCATCTGGAGGCAGGAGGCTGCTGCCAGACCTTGGCCAGCCATCTCTGCACCTTTGCTATCTCCAGGTAACCTCTACTGTGCCTGCAGAAGTACATCTCTCCTTGCTCTATCAGTTCCCCTCTTAAGCAAGGCTAATTATGCTTGACTGCCTCTGCAGCGTTGGGATGCTTTGAGATCTGTGGTTGCAAACTCTGCACAAGGAAGCTGCAAGGGTTGTTTCATTACTTATTCTTTCCTTGATGTAGCAACTTCTCTCAATTTGAATTTGCAATCCTCGAAGATGTCTCACCAGGCCATCTGATGAGGAATGTCAGTTAGTAAGACGTTACCACCTCGGCACTACTCCACTTTCCCTCCCTCACGCACACTGAGGCCATGTGAGAGGAAGCGGGGTTGCTCACACACGTTCAGCTGAATCAAGCACGGACATCCCCCACACCTGCTGCCCACCCAGCAGCGCTCGCCCACCTGGTACCACCTCACTGAGAGAAGAGGCTTTCGCACCTACAGAAAGGAGGGGGAAGCTGAGCACTTCTCCATAAGAGGAAAAACTATGCGCAGCTTTAACAAGCCTCCTGTGATATTCAGCTGATGCAGAGGCGGGGGGTAATCTAATCTTCTGTTACCCCATAAGCTTCCTGCGCTTTGATACGCTGCTGTCAGAGCCCTACCCAAAACTGCAGGAGGACCTACCTGCTTTTCCTCAATGTGGGAAGAATCAGAGTTCTACTGAGATGACCTATTTAACTCATGCCTCAAAAAAGGGGAATGCAGGGCTGACCCCCTCCCCTGCCTTGGAGGGGCAGCCCCTGTTGAGGCACCACTGGCTCCAGAGGGAGGCAGGAACATGATCAGGGCTCAGGCTGCAATGGAAACACAGCTACATCACTGGAGAGGAGGGGGGTCCTCTTCCTCCTGCTTGAGAGCTGGCCTGTGAAGTGGTAGCTCATTTTCAGTAGCTGTTAAGGGAGTTTACACAAAGGGGATACAATGAGCATGAGGAAGCCTTTTCTTTTCCTCCTCCCTCTGGCAGTCATCCTTGTTGCGTGACACACCTTTGAAAATATATTTAGTGTCATACTGCTCTGTAAAGTGAGAAAGCTTTTATTATCCTCACTTAACAGTCAGGAGCAGGAGGAAGCAAAAGATCAGGTTGTGCTCTCCCTTTCTTTCTTTTTTTTTAAGCAACTACTTATTTTGGACATGTCTATTTCTGAGGGCTTGGCTTCAGCCAGCTGTCTTATTATGGTTCTCCCCAAGGGAAATACAGAAAGGGGAAGGGAAAAGATAGCACCCAAGGCAGCCAGGAGCATCTAGGCATGACACATCTATCTGAGGTCTTTCATGGTCACCCACTGTCTGGCCTGCATGAGGGTACCAGACGTGGCCACCAATTCATCATCATCCTCAAGTCCCTTGGAGCTCTTGTGAGGCTGAGTTGTGCATAAAGGTCCACCCAGAAGGATTCGATTTCAGCTGGTGTAAGGGAAGGGCAGCATGGCTGCAGGTCTCAGAAGGCACTGCAGCACAGCAGATGCTGAAGTCAGTGGGGAAGATACATGAGACACAGTCTGTTGATGCTGTAGGACACGCATTTCCAAACTGTGGTTTATGACTTGATGGCGGTCTTAATCAGGGACCTTGCTAGATGCTTTAGAGGGCCTAGAGGACAGCATAAGTGAGGATGTACCCCTTGCTCCTGCATCCAGACTCTCATGAGAGTAGCTAGGAACACTGTTCTCAAAATCTCTTCTCTTGTTCTTACAGCAAGTAACAGCTGTGACAGCCAGAGGGGAGCTGTGTGTTAAAGATCAAGGGTCCTCCTAAGCCAGCGAGTCTCTCAGACTGGCAGGATTTATGGCATGCTCAGCCCACATCCCTGCCAGTCCCTTTGACTCCCAGTCCAAACAACCAGACACCTACAAGCAGACAGGTCATCTCCAGGGCTTCAGCTGGAGTCCAAGGGAAGTCTTGAACCTCCAGCTTAGACCCTCTGGGTCTCACTGTAAATGGTCTGCCACTGCACTTCATTTATGGGAGAGGTGAGAAAGTGATACATGCTGCCTGGAACAGAAAGGTTGAAGGACTGCGAGTCATTCAAGCCAGTGCACACTGTAAAAGAAGTTTGAAAACCTCCTGAGCACCCCAATTTATTATCCATTACAGTCCCTCATTCATTCCCACTGGGAAAAGCTCCTGTACCATAAAACACTCCTATATTTTGAGCAGGCACAAACAAAACAATAGCTTATCCTGCCCTGAAATTGTCCTTTTTTTCCCTGTAGTCTTACGAGCCTATATTTCTGAAGCCAGATTTGCCCTCAAAGCGATTGCATTTTCAGAGCAGGTGAGATATTGGTTTGAATTATTGACTCACACCTTTAGGAAGCACAGAGAATCAGGAGAGCTGCTGGAAATTTTGTGAACTGAGCTCTGTTTGCAGCTCTGCCAGAAAAATGCAGCTCAAGTTTCATTACATGTGTTCACAGCCTGATGAGTCATTATGGGCCAGGGATAATATAAAAATAAAACCACAGAGTGATAAACAGTGGAGTAACATTAGTAACTCTGAAGCAGAAGAAGTGCTATATATCAAGAGTAAGGCCAGCCTAATGAAAGATCCTCAGTAAGGGAAATGACCCATGAGCTGGCCTATAAGGTCTGCCCATCTGTGCTGTGCAGAAGTGCAGGAAGGGCTCAGGATCAGCTCCCAGTTTCTCAATTCCCAGGTTAACCCACATCATCTGCACGTACAAACCACAGAGGGAAACAGGCCAGACAACTCTGCAGTGATCCTTCTGGCTGATATACGAGCTGCAGGAGTAGCCATGCAACAGAACTGAGTGACAATAGCATTGCTGGTCTCATTGGAATTGCTGTCATATTTAATATTTATCCCACATTATAAAGGAATGGAAAAAAACCAAATCAACAAGTGAAAATTTGCAAATGGGGAAAAGGGGAAGAGAAAAGTAAGAGCTGCTCAATCAAAACGCTTGGGAGATTTCCAAGTGTTTCCCCTCAAGTTTTACAACTGGACACATTTGTTTTACTGTAAAATAATTTGAAATGTGCAATGAAAAGGCATTTCCAACTTGGAGAAGTAATTTTCAACTTAGCTTTGAAATGACACGTGCCGATTGAAAACAACCAACCAACCAACATGCAACTTTTACTTTCTCTGATGTTTTCCTTATGATAACGAGAATTCAAGCGTGTTTTGGGGACAGACTTCACCTTTCCCTATAACCAGACTATTCATTTCCAATGAATTTCCAGTGTTAAATATCTTTTCATAAGTCTTGAAGCCAGTGCAGTCTGCTACCTCTTTATTTGCAGCATTTTGCCCTTTCCAGTCTGGCAACATGGGCCAGATGGGAATCAACCATGGGCCACCTACAGCACTGAAAATGAGCAAGCAGAGCCCCTCTGGCTGGCACTGCAGATTGCTGTCAAATCCCTAGAGACAGGCCACTGTACAGCCTGGGAAATGGCTGCATTTGCAAGGATCACTGTAGGGAGCAGCTTGTGCACACAGAGAATTGAAGAGCTGCCCTTTGCATGAAAGGAAGTGGACTGTCCTGAGCCCAGGGGAGGTCCTGGTAGCTGCAGACAACTGAAGGAGTCTTCTAGAGAGTTTGGAAATGGAGAAACAAGACATCCAGATGTGAGTTTAATATCTAGCCATTTGCGTGTGTGTAGGAAACAAGAAAGGCCAGGGAATCCCTTATCCTTAACAAAAGATTGCACTGTTCCTGCAGTGAGAGCACAGAGACCTGGCCCTGTGGCAGACACTGACTGCAAAAGTCACCTACAGAGCACAACCCCAGTGGCTCTTTACCCCCCAGACCCCTTGCAGGTGCTCCATATGTTGGATGTTGCCATGATTGTCATTGCACTGGACGAAGGGATGAGCACCTCAGTGTGTCATGAGGTGTGGAGAGACCTTTGTGTAGCCCTGGTCTTGAGCTGTTATAATCTAGACTGAAATGTGCACAACAGTGTTCAACTCAAGCTAAAATAAATCAAAGTCAGCATCATTTTTATCCTGCCTGGCTCATGATAGCAGCAACAAACTAACAAGTACTAACCTCAGAGCTGTGAACATTTTGTTGTTAGCACCACCGCTGATTTACGAGGAGTTAAACAAAATGTTGCTTACGCTGGACGGCCTCATTGCAGAAACAGGAGATAAAACACATCAGTGTTTACCCAGTCCTGCAGGAAGGGGCTGGGGTGGGAGAGGAGATATTTTTGCATCCCGGTCATGTGTAAGGCAAATTTCACATGGATTTTTATGCAGATTCATAAATCAGTCCATGTTGCCTCTACAAGTTCATGGTCTTCAGCAAACCTCCAGTGAACTGGGGCTTAGCTTAGAGATTGTAAAGAAACCTGAAATCAAGCAACTTTGAACTAATTTCATATTTTGCTGGTTTTTTACTCAGGTCTAACTAGTTTGTTTAGGAGTTTAGGCAAGCACAACCATGTCCTTCAGGAGAAAAAATAAATGCTCTGAGAAATCAAATACACCACACAAAAAAGTAATTACAAAAAATCTTTACCTAAATCTAAATTGCTCCCTGCTCAATGTTCATTGTATTACTTGCAAAGGTTTCAGCTAATATAAAGATTCAGCTTTCATTTTGACACCTGATTTTTATTTGTTCATGATTTCTTTCACTCAGGTTACTCAATGTGCTGGCCTTAGTCACAGCATGGCTTGCTTGCTTTTGTTCAGGGAGGCATAATGGTTTCAGACACAGAGGGAAGAGTCAGAGGGAAATTTCTTTCCTCACTGCAAAACAAAAATAAAATTAAAAAATTGCTTAATAATAAGCAATAAGAACAAATAATAAGCAATATGAACAAATATGTTAGATCTTGCAAATGTATTGCTATGCTTTCCCTGTTTGCACCTGCCCACCTCACCTCTCTGGTCTTGTGAGTACAATGGGAGTGCTCTGAAGCAGGAACTGCTTGAAAGGTTTCACTCCATGGTGCTTAAAACACAAACACAGCCTGCGCCCACATTTGAACTTCCAGGGTGGATCACCATTAGGCTGAAGTCCCAGTGGCATTTAACTGGGAAGGTCTATAATATCAGTGCTGATGCCCCAGCACACCAGAGGTGCAGCCCCACCATGCTGCCAGCCCCACTGCATACAGGCAAGTTGCTGCCTGCATCCGTGGTGCAGCTGCAGTGTTGCTGGGGAGGTCTGGGGTAAACCTCCTGGCCAGAAATTAATGGAGGGCAGGAAGCCACGGTGTGTTTGCAGCTCTGGCATGCCAAATGCTGTGGCCAGCACAGCAGGACCACAGCTCTAGCTGCCCGCCTCATCCCTGAACACCTCAGAGCCCCACCACTGAGGAAGCTTGTAATAAAATGTTGAAAGTGGTATCACAGCTGCAAAATATTTTCATCCTCTAGCAAAGCACAGACTTTCCCACCAACAGCACAAACACACAGCCGTTGCCCCCTCCCCTGTCCCCAGTGTGCACATCAGCTTCCAGCTCTACAGGATGCTGAGCAGGGAGAATCAGGATGGAGGTACAAGGGCAATGGAAGATGCACACCCTGTGCTCCTTCACCAGCTTGGACTTGCCAGCCCAGGCGTCGGGAGACTTTTCCTCCTACCCATCCTCCCACCAACACGCCCCTTTGGGCACCAGGGGAGTATAGAGAGGAAAGCAGCCCTTGGCCCCACTCTCCCAGCATCTTTGCTGAGATGGCGCTTTCGCCTGCTGAGTGCAATGACGGGTGGGTTTCCCCACACCTCCGCAAAAGTTGTTTTTGCAAAAGCTGCTTTTCTTAGCCTGGCATTTAAAAGCAGAAGTTATCAGGGCATAAATCATCCTGTGACTTGTTGCGAAGCCTGCGAGAAGAGATAAAGGCAAGACAGTTTGACAAACCGTTAGGAGAGGAAGGAGGAGGGAGAGGGCAAGGGGGGAGCGTGAAGGAAGGAGCCACAGCGCCGACCCTCCTCAGATTATGTCATAGGTCAGCCAAAAGGATGCAAATAAGATCGAGAAGCTGTTTCCAAACTTTGAGGCTGGCTATGACTACATGTACCCACTACAGAGCTAGGCGTAATAAATGTCGCACTCACAGAGAGCATTACATCATGCAAAGGGAAAAGCCAGCAGATGAACTCACACAATAAAACCTTGACTTGGTATCTAGCCAAGCCCAGGCAGACAAGCCTGTTATTACAGAGTTGACAGAGCTCTGCTCGTTGCTGCAGGCCTACCCTTCCATTTCCTGCTGCCTCCTTCAGCACAGACACCCCTTTCCCCCTCTCTGCTCCCTCAGCCCTGCCAGCGGCCATCCAGGGAACCCATAGCCAGCCGCGTGGTGCAAAACAGCAAACCAAACATCTGGCACTTTTTACAGACATGCTCCCTCTTTCCAGCATACTCTCCTCACAGCAGCTCCAGTTTGGTTTTAAGTTTTTTCTAGTGAATTTGTTGACCATCAATGTCTCTGAGTAATAGACCAAAATTTATAGGCACAGTGGGTTCGATTCTCATTTACAT
The DNA here is from genome assembly GCA_039877255.1 of Loriculus beryllinus. Classification (NCBI taxonomy): domain Eukaryota; kingdom Metazoa; phylum Chordata; class Aves; order Psittaciformes; family Psittacidae; genus Loriculus; species Loriculus beryllinus. The sequence continues at coordinate 12,165 of JBCJKH010048935.1, forward strand.
TAAGGCTCTCTCATGTCTGTTGGGAAGCACTGAGAGTTTTGGGATGGGTATAAATTACACTTAGCACACAAAACGCCTTTCATAGCAAAAGGAGAGTTGAGAGATAAGCCCGTGTCTGGTGCTTCTCCACAGGATTCCCCAATAGCCAATATGGTTTGTGCTGAAGGATATTGTGACAGGGAAAACTGGTGTGCAACTCATATCCCATCACCCCCAGATTTCCTTTCCAGGGCCTTGGTATGGATGTGAGGCACAGCAGCCCTTTCCACCAGTCCAGCAAGGCTACTGCCAGTGAGTTTTTGCACAGCCACACGGCTGCAGGCACCACAGCCTAGTTCAGCCTCAACATCTTTCAGTGCTGTGACATGGATTTCTCCAGGGGTCTTCTGAATGTGGATGAAATATTAGGATCAGGATGAGCCAAACTGGCCCACTGGGGCCTCTTCTCTCTAATATCTTCATTCTGTCAAAATTATACTTGATCGTGTTTTTTTACTGCTGTTACTAACTTTCACCTCTGCCTCAGCAATTCCATCTGGTAGGTCATATTCCTCTCTCTGATTGCTTTTTGGATAAAAACATGCTCACTGGGGCCTGCTTGGAATTAGTTTTTCTTTTTATTTCCACTGGATGCTCAGCTCAACCCCATAGTTTCCCTGACTTAACACAGACGGGGTCAAACCACCTTTGCCTTTCTGGCACATGGATTCAAGTGCTGATTCCCATGTGCTACAATAACCTCATTACATTTTTAACAGTCTCCAAGGGAAAGTCATTTACAGGGACTGGAACTGAAAAGTGCAAGTTTCGTATCATCCTCTTGCATGTGCACTTGTGCAGCTATTAAATCAGCAATGGTAGGAGAAAAAAAATACTGTCTTGGCTATGTCCTCAGGACACTCTTCAAAGACTTATGATGCACATCTGCCTTAACTGTCTGAGTCTGAAATAATTAAAGACCACTCTGCTTTCCCTTCCATTAATTTCATTGAGTATCTGGAAACACTTTTTTATTTAGAGTTTTATTCCTGCCTTGTAAGAACACCATCCCCAATGACATTTCTGCCTCTCATAATTATAACAACTTGAACACTAAGGTGTAATGAGTGGCTGCAACACTACTGGCTACTGCACAGTTGCCATTTACACCCACTGGTGCTCTGTTGTGTTAGGACAGGGTGGAACAAAAAGATTTCCCATCTCTAAAAGACGTGTTCAAGGTGGTGGTGTTCAAGGCCAGGTTGGACAGAGCCTTGGGAGGCATGGTTTAGTGTGAGGTGTCCCTGCCCATGGCAGGGGGGTTGGAACTAGATGATTTTAAGGTCCTTTCCAACCCTAATGATTCTGTGATTCTATAATGGTAATTTTCACTTATTATCTTGATAATGATACTCTACCAGCTTCTGGCAGTAATGAGGTTTATTTCCATAAGTTTTAGGTACTCATGCAACTCTACTACTGCCATAAAAATGATAGTATTATTTAAGGGGAGAAGGGAAGAAAGACTCAAACGAGATCAGATATATAGATCAGTTCAGAATATCTTTTATAAACTATGGATGCCAGTGATTAAAACCGGCCTTACTCTTACAGCTTTTCAGTTGGCTCTTGCATATCCCAGAGGCACATGGTAGGCAATACAGAAAATAAAACTATAAAGAGTTTACATTCCAGTTATATATTCTGCAATAATATATATATATATCTGTGTGTACATATATACAGAGAGACAGAAAAACTCCAAGTGCAAAACCAATTTTGGTACATTTTAAGCTAACTTCACTGAACCCCCTATCCACATTAAAAATGTGTAGGGAAAAGGTAGCTGAAAAATTCCTCAAGCTACTTCTCAGTGTTCCCGAATCAGAAGTTACACAAACGGTTGTGTCAAAGGTTTTAAGGATCGGTCGCCTACAGAGGGCACCATTTGAAATGCTGTTCTGCATTTGCAGGAATTGGTTTCAGGCCTTCAAAGGGACGGTGACTGGCTGGACAGTATGTCGGCACAGGCATTACCTGGAGACACTTGACCAGCGTTTTCCTAGAGGCTGTGGAACTGCAGTTATTGCGGGGATGTTGAGCTCTCTCGTCTGTCCGTCTGGGCGTGTGTCCATCTGAAAAGCACCATGCTGACTCACTGACAGCCAGCTCCCCATGTAGGTCCGGGTACCTGACTCTGCTTCTGCTCATGAAAACCATCCCTTTGCCATTGATGGAAACGGTATATGGGTGTGAAAGTCACGTAGGCAGAGCAGAGATGCAAAACTTACTTTTGCTGGGCAGAAAGGTGAGGTTTTAACCTTGCAGTGACTGTGCCACTTCATATTAAAAAAAATAAAAGGCATTAAAATTTATGAGAGAAGCTAGGGAAGCAACTGAGAAGTACTGGTCTGGGGAGCTGCCAGACAGCACCTCAAGTGACTGATCTGATTAACAGAGTCCATCAGTTTCCCATGTATTAGTGCTGCTAGCTCAGCTTTCACGGTCATTTTTAAGGCAATAACTGTCCTAGAAAATTGGCAATATAATTTAACTACTACTGTCTAAACTAGTTTTATGGTCATCCATTTTATTAAAGTCACCAGATTTTATTATTTTCCCACAATTATACCAAAACATACACATATATAAGAAAAAGAAATATCTTTATAGAAATGTTGATAGTGCTTTGTAATCCTCTGTCTCAGCCAGGGCTCTGTTAGACATTGCTGGAGGTCTCCCCGCTTGAATATTCCCCTGTTGCACTGGGCAGAACAAACTTCACGTATCTCCCCTTCTCCCAGCCCCTCCTGATTCGCTGAAGTCTTTGCTGGATGCAGGGCAAATTAAAGATGACTTTTGCTAGGATCACAGTACATGGGACAAGCAGCGTGAGCGTGTAGGTTGGAGGCAGGTAGAATTTGTACTGGTTCTCATCAAAGGCCCTCGACCATCCGTATGTGAGTGTGTGCAGAGTGCTGATTACCAAGGCAATAAATCCAAGGGTGGACTAAAGGGAAGAGGAACACGTGCTAGTTAGCAGAGGATCTTGTGCCTGGCTATTTTCCTATATTTTTTTACACTATTTAGCAAATGTACATAGCACAGAGAAAGCAATGAGTATTCCTGCATTTCTCAGACAGAATAAAACACAACTGGAAGCCTTTCCTGGGTAGCCCTCCAGACTGCAGTTTTCTTTTTCTAATCAGAGGTAAAGTGTAACATTAGGAACACAGCAGGAGCTTCCCAGAAGATGCTGCCAACCTGGCTGAGAGGTGGGCTCTGCCTCCGTGTGAAGCAGCGGCCCCCAGCTCCTGTTGAGCAAATGAGTGTGGGCAGCTTGCAAATGCTCCTCCCAAACTGCAGCTGCCAGCTCCACTGCCTGCTGGTCCATGGCTGGCAAGAGGCTGCTGACTGGCGGGGTGAAGCTTCAGCATCGTGGCTCTGGACCAGCAGTTGGCACTTTTAGATGGTGGTTAAGCTGCAGCTTCACACAGAGCAAAGATGCCTTCAGGTAATTGCCATCATCTACAGGGAAATGAGATTGTGGAGACAGAAGTGCTCTGTTCTGAAGTGGGCAACAGCCCTGAAGGTTTTCCTTCTCTGTCCTAGAGATCTGTGTTGGTTCATGAGCCAGTCTGTCACGCTGTGTAGTGGACTTGATTCTTGAAATGGGGAGTCCAGAGCCCTTTATCACTCAAGGAAGCAGCAAGAGCTCAGTACCTGTTCTGCAAACACAAACTTACCCCATTTTCAGCTGAGACCATGGCTCCCAAGCACCCAGAGACAATATTTTGTCTGAATGGTTCCAGGTCCCTTTAAGGGTTGCTTGCAAGAGGGGTTTTAAACTGTGGTCCCCTCACTGGTGGTTTCCTGCCACCATCAGAGATGATGGCCCCTGAGCTTGCCTGCTGACACTCAGCAGGAGCCAGGTGCTTGCTTCTGAAGGCATCTTGAAGTGCATGCCCTTGGTGCTGTATTGTCAAATAAAAGCTTGGGAGTATTGCTCTGCTGCTCAACTTTGAATGATTGGTCTAAGCCTGCAGTAACAACCAAATTTCAAGATGCCTAGACAGGGAAAATTTTGCTGCTGATGTCCCAGACTTAGGGAAGGAAAGCCTTTACAAATAAAAATATTTGGCTTGGTGCACCTTGGCAGAGATCAACAAGAAACATGGTCTTCCTCAAGGTATGTCTAGGGAAGACATATTGAGCTGCTCTTAGCTTCTCTCCAACAGGCAAAAAACAATCCCTGGGTGGCAAAAGGCTGTAAATACCAGTTTGAGCCTCATCTGGCAGAGCAGAGATGTAAAGCAGGGCAGGGGAAATGAGACAGAGTGAAGTACAAGGGCAACAGATGCTTTCTGCCCCGGGTGGAGGCTGCTTTTCAGCCCGAGCAGGGCTCTATGCATAGCAGTTATGTCAGAGCTGGAAATATTCTGTTCCTCTACAGTTCCTCTTTCAACTGCTGCTGGTACTGGGGGAGAGTAGGACTGGGAATTACTGGGACAAAAGGTGACAAACCATCACAGGTGCTCAGTGACTCATCTTTGTGCGCAGATGGCGGGGTACATGAGACTAAAAAAGCTAATAGTCTAAAAACGTGGATAAACTGATGGTGGCTGGAAACAGTGCTGCCAGCTCCTCAGACAGCAGCAATGGGCTGATCCGCTTGTAACACACTGAGGGGCTGTCTGGTGAGAGCAGAGGGTACCTGGGAAGGGTCCCAGTGCTGATGTTGGCTGAAGGACCTGTGGTCAGCAGGGCCCCATGGCTGCGCCCACCAAGCAAGCTGTCAGCCATGTACAGGTTGGGCTGTAAGTGCATGAGAAACCAAAGTTTTGCTGATGGCAGCCTGGCTTAGTACATATAGCTCAATATATACTCTGTGTAGCACAGTGCAGAGCCTGCTGAGCACCCCACAGGAGCTGATTTGCCAACATGCTTATCCCTGACACCACACTGAGTTTTGAAGCTCTGCTCTCATTTATCCTCCCCATGCAGATCCTGGCTATGAATTTCACTTTTTTTTGTTTTAAACAGTGGCAGGGGTTTCTTTTGCACTGTCACAGCATGGGCAATGTGGTGCCACCACCCATGTAAGGTGTTAAGGCCCTCTGCAAGACAGCTGTATGGAAACGGTATCTTCCTAATGCAGGCTTTGCATGTATTTTCTATTCTATATTAACTCTTTTATCTTCCCCATTTCCCTGGTGACTGTGAGGCTCCCTGTGAAGGTGATTCAGTCACATGTGCCTCATTTAGAAATGTCTAGGCAGCATCCAAAGTAAGCAGCCCCTTCCTGACCCAGATACATTTCTGACTTCTGCTGTCATCAGTTCCATGAAGTCATTAGCTCCATGGAAGTGGCTCTGGCTTGCACTTCGTCGACAGGAGGGTTAGGAAAGGTCTGATGACAGATTCTTTATATCTTGAAATACATAAGCTAATAAAGAAACCAGGTCAATTCAACCTTCAAATTCCAGGAGGATTTCTCAGGATGGGAAGGTGAAGGCAATCATACACATTTTTGCTTCTCAGCCAATTAGAGTTGATTTGTAAATCACTGGGGAACATTAAAGATGTCTCCTAAAGTTGAATTACATATGAATCATTCCTGTTATCCGGTGTCTAAATTCTCTACATTTTCTGTTAATCAAAACAGGACATATAAGAGAACAATTTAACAATATTTAGTTGAAATTTGTGTATGCGCAGAAACTACTACAAAACTTAATCACTTTTGTTTCTAAAACCTTAGCAACAATCTAAACAGGATTTTCAGTCCCCCAGCCAACAGATGTGTATTTTAAGAGCATGGCAGTATCCCCTGACACTAGTACAGGCACATACACTGCTGCTGGACAATGTCAGACTTGGGAAGCTTCAGATAAGGAGGTAACCAAAGTGGCTCCTAAATTTGTATTAAGGCCCAACCCTCTCTCAAATGTGGCTCTTGGTGCAGTGTCTCAAAAACTCCAGGCTGCTCAACTGAGATGACAACGAATTGCTGTATTTTCTGGAAAACATCTGGCTGGGGCAGCTGTGCTCTGCATTTTCCCTCTCTTTCACTTTTCCCAGGCACAAGAAGCCATGACGCCTCTGATGCACTGTAAACAGATCAAGTGCTAGACATCCCAAATATTTGAGAAAGCAGCCTCATGCTTCACCTTTTGTATTTACATGCTGCTGCTGTGCATTAATTCAGGGAGGATCACATTGCACTACATGAATATTAACCTCTAAAGTGTGGGAGCAGTAGCTGTATCTGCTTTAATTTCTTCAAGAAACTTACTGAAGAGTAAATACTTTAGAAGAGTCCTCATTTAAAAAAAGCAACCAAATAATAAAAAGAACCAAACCAAAACCGGAAGCTAACTTGCTAAGAGATCCGTAACCTGCTCTTTTGATATGACATTTCCACAGTAGGGCACAATACCAGGTGTGCCCCTCCTGCATATGATCAGCTGGAAGCTCATGTTGCACTGTCATGCTTTATCCCACAGGGATAGAAATAGGCATAAATATCTTTCCATGAACTAGGCCAGCCAGTTCCCATACGGGGCAGCCAAGAGCTATTTTGGAGCTGACCATCATGTATTTGGTCCCAGCGCTGACATACCCTTAGAAAGATGTAGGAAAAGGTCCCACAGGGCAGATGCAATAGTTGCATTACATGCATGACAGCACTACCTGCTCCAACAAATAACAAGCAATAGTCCAAGAGGAAGTGGCCTCAAGTTGCAGCAGGGGAGGTTTAGATTGGAAATTAGGAAAAATTTATTCCCTGAAAGGGTTGTCAAGCACTGGAACAGGCTGCCCAGGGAAGTGGTGGAATCACCATCCCTGGAAATATTTAAAAGATATATAGATGTGCCACTTAGGGACATGGTTTAGTGGTGGGCTTAGCAGTACTGGGTTAATGGTTGGACTTGATGATCTTATGGGTCTTTTCCAACCTAAATGATTCTATACAACTTATATATTACATGACACAATGCCATCACCCTCCAGGAGTGCTGCCAGGCTGCCAGGGTAACCAAAAAGAAATGCAGGGGGGTTTAATGCCCCACTCCAGGCTGCAAGGAAAGACTTTGTTTGCAATTCCTGGTATGGGATGCCTAAGCCAGGATCAGTTTATTCAATGACCCAGCAGCTGCAGCTCTCCCCTGAGACATGGTGGCAAGAATTAATGTGCTCCTGTTGTCTGATCTGAAAGAGAGGTTTAAAGCTGGGTCTCCCATCTCCCTGAGGGACAGTCACCTGGGATCAAGCTCTCCTGGTGAGGCTCTTCTACTCAGTGTAAATAATTACTTACTAGCCCACAGCAGGAGAGGAAAAAAGACAAAAACTGACTTGCTTGTTTGGTGATTGGCTCATTTGTGGGGAAAGTGGAGGGAGCAGGCTTCAAACTCCTGCTCTAATGAGTACTGAATTATTTATATGCCATGGAAGAGCTCGAACAGGAGAGGCAGCATAACAGATATTCACCTCTGCACCCGTGAACCCTGCCCTCCCCTTTTGAAAGTTTAGGTGTGTGCTGCTGTGATGCACAGGAGGGTCTGCAGGGAAGATACAGGGGGATGGGCTCCCATGCAGACTCACACATGTTGGGGTGTCTTATGGTGTCACTGCAGCAGAACGAGAAGCCTGGTGCATGCAAAGCAGCAGTGATGCAGGAGACACAAGTAACAAGGGATCTTAGGGCTATAGGATATGACAGTGACATGGTGAGTGGAATGTGACCTCAAAATCCTTTCTAATGTGCAGGTAATACTTGAGGAGTCATTCCCTGCTATCCTTAGTTAGCCCTAAGCCTGGTTCCAAGCACATCCCTTGGAATGCTGCAGCCCCCAAGTTAGGGGTTTGTGAATGTCTCACATGGTGGACTCAGGTCACTGAGGGAATTTGGCCCTTGAGAGCTTGGACATTGCTGCAAGTGGAAAGAAGGCCCCTAAACCACTGACTGATTTTCGAGAAAGAAAAATTACATTCCTAATTTGCTTTTAGTATCAGACATGGTCTTTTCATTCAAATCGTACTCAGTTCTCTGCGCTTCTTGGGCTCTGGCACTTTTATAGACCAGCCTAAGCATTTTTGAACCTGTCTATTGAGTATTTGGGTGCATGCAAGCTCTGCCAAACCTGACCTTCCCCTGCTCTCTCTTCCCAGGTGCTTTCCTTTACAGAAACTCTGTCTCAAATGCAAGGGCAGATCTGTGTCTTCCAGCCAACCATCTCCATGGCAGGTTACGTGCCTGCCCTCTACAGCCTGGGGCAAACTCCCCACAGCAGCTCCAACATGTTGTGCATGACTGATATACAACTGGCTCCAAAGGGGGTCTTACCCATGGAAGTGAACAACCCTGCCCTCTCAAAATGACCCCTAGGCTTTCTGCCTTTCTACTTTGTGTGACTTAAGGAGGTTTTTAGCTATGAAAGCCACTGAGTGAGGGGGAAAGGACTCTGCAGGTGGGTGTCACGCAGGCAAAGCTCACACAGTTTTTTTTCTCAAGATCTCTAAGTAATACTGCCTAATGGTATTTCTCACTTAAGGGTGAGAAAACAAGACATTAAAGACTCCCCTACTGCTAAGCCTGCCACTAATCCTCATGTGGGTGCCCATGGCACATTACAATCTACCTTTCTCCCTGAGAGAAGCACCCCATGCAGACAGGGTGAGCCCTGAAGGAGAGCAGTGTGGCCTCCCTGGGACACCCACATCCCTCTGCTCTGATATTGCTTCTCGATGTCACCTCCTGAGCAGGGTGTCCATGGCTCTGGGGTGCACAGGGAGGTGTGGAGCTGGCAGGCTTTGCCCCTGACACTGATGTGCAGCTTGGAGTTGCCGTGCTGGAGCAGGGATGTACTGGGATGACAGGTCAACTTCTACCCTCTGTGGTCTGTGTGAGGGCCAGACTGCAAAATCACTCTCTGGCATCGGTAAATACCAACTTTACCTGAATGAAACTGAATTCTCTCCAGTTAAGAGAGTTCGCAATGGATGGAAGTGAAGTGATGGCAAGCAACGACAGCAAGCCCAGGGCAATTATTCCAACAGAGATATAAATCTCCATCCTCCAGACTTCCTCCTCTACCCAGATATTCATCTTCTTCTCCACAGCCTGGAATGACAATGAAGGTTTGTTAAAATGAAGTGCTTAGGAATAGAGGAGCTGAATTTTATCTGTATTGTTTTGGTTTTGGAAGCAGGTTTCCTTGATGAACACTTGGTCCCATTCATGCCACCAGCACTATTTGTCTATCTGGGAGGTGTGGAAATGCTGTTCTATCGCACTACCATTTGGCCAAAGCTAGACCTCATTTGAAGCCTACTGGGAACAACTGCTGAATGCTTTCAACTCCCATAACCTGTAACCACAGCAGCAAGCCCCAAAGTTGCATTTGGAAAGACAATCAGAATGAGAAGTCATTTTAAAGCCATGAAAACAAATACAGATGCTTGAATATGCAGTACTCTCCTAATAACTTTTGTTTTAAGTGCATTTAGGGGGGAAATTGTTCATGCTAATGGAAGGGAAGATGGGTTTTATGCTGCACGGCAAAGAGGAGCATTTAGAAATGTCCTCTTCAGCCCATTAAATGGGCTTAATTTACTAAACAAAGATGTTACTAGAAAACAGGAGGTAGAGGGAAATGAACACATGATGTTTGTCTGGGATTAATGTGTGACTGTGTCAGTGAAGAAGGACTTGCTCAAGGCTGGAGCTGAGAGGTTGAGGATGTTGTTTGACGGATGCTTTGGACAGGCACTGCGGCCAAAACCAGCCATCCTGTTTCCCTCTGCACCCACAGCCCTTTCCCTCCTCCTGAGGCAGGTATCCCAGTAGAGAAAGCAGACTGATTGTGGGGCAATTCCTTCATTAGATTCCTCACTCAGCTGCACAAAGCTTCTGCCATCACATGAGAGAGTGGGATAGAGCAGAAAGAAGCCAGGGGCGGGAGAAGGGCTGAATGCCATTTCCTCATGACACTGCCGAGTTACAGAGGTGGCTGAGTTGCCTGCAGGTAGCACTCTCACACTGGATGAACACTGACAAGAGTTTCAATAGGCAGTAAAGTCTTTTTCCATTTCCTCTTTCTCTTGGACTATGACCAGTTCTTCACCATCCTGTTGTGAAACTCTGGAGGCACGTTGTGAGGACACACCTTCTACAAAACAACTCCCAGTCCCCTAATTATGACTTGGTCACTCCAGCAGGCACCTACTGTGAATGTCAGTGTGAGCAAACAGGGCTCTCCCAAAATCTAGGAATAAAATTTGAGGAGTACTCTGCTTCCTCCACTACTGGATGTCTCCTAGCATTTTTCCTGCCTCTGCACCAGTCTCAGACATGCCAGGTGCCAGGTACACCTGGTCTCAAAGGCTTGCTCATGCTTCTGGGGAGCTATGGCACAAGGGCTAAGATGCATGTGCAGCACTCTGCTAAGATGGCTGGTTCTCAATTCAGATAGATGAATGCCTGATGCATGGTTGCCCCATGGAGGAAGAGCTCATATGGATAACAGCTTATTCCCACTGTCCCACCCATACTTTGGAAAATGAATGCAAAAGCCAAGGTACTAAGCCTATTACCCGACATCTGGATGTGTGTAGAAGATTACTGCAGGTGCTGACCTGAAGACTACCCACGTTACCTGCTTGACGGCTGTCTCAATTAACTGGTAGCGGTGGGAGCGGCGCATGGGCAGACAGAAGCTGTACACGGCATGCAAAGCTGCACAGAAGAAGCTGAGGAGACCAATCTGCTTTCGGTGCTGGAGCCACTGGTCAAGCCAATCTGGAAAGCGCCTGTACTTGGTGCCATAATAGAGCTGTGAGCAGGCTGCCAGCACCCCAGGCAGGTAGACAAGAGACAGCATGACATAGGCCACGCAAGGCAGTGTTGTGTTGACCACCTCGATGGGGATCTTGTACAGCTTGTTCTTCTGCTCCCTGATGTAAGGGTGGATGACCTGCCGGATCAGGTTGTAAGTGAAGAAGCAAATAAAAAGCCCCAGAGCCAAAAAGATGGGGATTTTCCATGCTGGCAAGAGGCGCAGTGGGATGTTCTCGATCTCAGAGGCTGATGACATGCAGCCCATATCTACAGGGGTGAATCCCATGACTTGAGCAATTTCTGCTACGATGCGCTTGGCTTCTTGGTTATTGGAGCAAATTAAAACCTGCAATGAACAGAAATATAAATACAGGACAAAGAGAGATCAGGCTGCAGGAACAAGTGCGGCAGGAAGGATGCTAAAGGGAGCCTATGTTATGAGCACCATGCTTCCTGGCAGGCTTTCTGATGGGAATTTACCATGGCTGCCAAAGCCCTCTCTCCTGGACAGGCTTCCTTTCATGTGTGCATCACCAGTTTGTTTTACTGGTTGTATTTAGATAAACAAATCATTAAATAAATACTTTTCACTCAGGCAGAGGCTCCAAAGACTACAGAGCATGAAGTAAGTGAGGGTACTTAATTTCTGAGCAAAGAAATGTGGAAGCTATGGGGTGGTCTCTGGATGCCACAGCTAGCACTCAGGCCCCTTCTGCTAGAGCCTAAGGCCATTTGCTGGTGCTACCAGACCTCAGCTTCTGAAAGTTGGGATTTGGCCCTTGTCAGAAGAAAACGGTACCTGCTTATTTCCATCCCTGGCACCTGACTGCAGTGTCCATGCAGAAACCACATTAAATCCCTTGACCACAGTGCAGGCTGGAAACAGGGAAGCCAAGTACTCGGCATTGGATTCTTTGCAATGGTTGATCTCAGTGTTGTTACTAACGTCCACCAGGATCTTGCCCACCAGCACATCAGCCAGGTCACAGAGAGTGGAGTAATGTTCTCTGAAAACCGCCACAAAAATGACATCCGTCTTCTTCACTGCCTCGGCCTGCAAGGTAACTTCTGCTGCAGAAGGGAAGAGGCCAGCTTTTCGCCTTGGGTTGCGGCTGCCAACCACCACCTTGAACCCGGAGCACACCAGGCGGATGGCCAATGACCGCGCAAAGTCCCCACTCCCCAGCACCCCGATGGTGCGGCCGGCTGCAGGTGTGATGCTGGAGTCACCTTCTATGGTCTGATGGCCCAGGAGGGGTTTGGCCATGTCTCTTCCAGACATCCTGGCAGGAAAACAAAGGGAAATGCAAGTTCATTGTGAAGCTCTAACAGAGATCCAAACCACATCTGTGGTCATGGGGAAGAACGTCACTTGGGCCACTTGAACAAAAGTGCACGTGGATTTGGTCTCAGTAGCCCAGGACCCACCAGTACTTGGTGGGTGCCAAACCCACCAGCAAGTGAGCGACAATGTACAAGCACCACCGGAGTGGGAAAAAACACCACGATGGGTTGGAAGGCAAAAGGTTTTAGGAGGGTTTCTTGGATTTGTGTGATCCAGCACCTGCTGGATACACTCATCCATCCTTTGCTATTCTTCATGCTGGCATCTCACATTGCAAAGCCAGGGCAATGCTAACAACGACCAGGACCAGCAACTCTCAGACCCCCATGAAGCTACCAGGCATCTTTCAAAAGCCCAGAGCCAGGGATCCATAGGGATCCCTGAGCCTGCATTTGGGAAAGCCAGATGAGTTGCTTCTGATTTGCAGAAGCAGAATCTAGGCAGGGTGTTTCAGTTGAAATTAAAGTGTCCTAAAAGAGGTAAACGAAGAGAGCTACAGCCTTTGCTTGTTTCAATATTTGGGTCTGGCAAGTGCTGTTTGCTTCAGCTCCTCAATGAGTAATGAGAATTTACTCATGACATTTAAAAAATATATTAAAATATGATGGGATTTGCTCATGAAAGATCTTGATGAGCTTTACAAACATTAATGAATTTTGCCCTGTAACACTCTGCTGTCCTTAACGAATTAGATATTGAGCCACAGAGAGGTTTAAATCAGATCAATAAATTCACAGACAGCACACCAGGCAGGCCTGGAGGTCAACAGAAACTCAGTCAGGGAACTGCCAGGCTGCTGCCACCAGCAGTTCAAATCTGCCCCTTGGCTTAAGGAATGGCAAATTTGCCCTTAAGGAATGAGGAACAGGACAACTTGGTTTTGGCAGAGTACAGTCTTGCCTTATAGCTAGTCAAGTTCTTTCAAAGTGAAGGTGACCACTCTGATGGGGTGACCTGGTCCGTGGCACAGGCTGTATTTTTCACGGGCTTTTGGAAATGTTCTTCACCCAAGGCTTTTCACCATTGGCACAGTAGTGATGCAAAGGGGAAGGGCATTTCTGCATGAATAGTTACCAACGGGAAACAAAGGGTAAGAAGAAATAAATAATTTTCATAATGGGAATAGGTTATCAAGAGATTTCCCTGAGGATCTGTGTTGTTCAACATGCTCATAAGTGATCTGGGAAAAGGAGTGAATATTGAGAAGATGAAGCTTTTGCGTAATGATCACTTAGGACAGTCAATAATTATTGATGAAGAATTTACAGAAGTATCTCCTCACTCAAAGTGCCTGAGCACCAAAATTCACTACTGACACATGGCAAGAACTGCC
>JBCJKH010048940.1:0-43081 GCA_039877255.1 Loriculus beryllinus
CAGGGGGGTTGGAACTGGATGATCTTAAGGTCCTTTCCAACCCAAACTATTCTATGATTCTAAGTGTTAGGGCAGGTTTTGGCTATAGGCTGGGAATCTGGTGAGGGAATTGGGTGAGGAGCTCAGGTTTCTGGGCAAACCACCACGCTGTGCAGGAGGACTGCCCTGCATGGCCAGCCAGAGTGACTCAGAGAGCTGCCAATACACTTGGGTTTCTGGTTTGAAACCGTTTAGGTGTAGTTGGTGTTTGAACATAACACAAGTTAGGAGGCTTTCTGTTTAGCTGAGCAGTGCATCCGCCGTGTGAAATATTGTTAGTGTAGCAGCTGGGCTTTCTGTTCTGTTGCTGTAATCATTAGAAATATACATTAAGCATTGCAAAATGCAGGAAATTATGCTTGGCCTTTCAAAATTCCCTCTGGAACCCTGTTAATGTTTAGTCTTCACTTTTGTTGGGATGCTTCCAACCTGCTGAAACTGTAACACCAACCCAGCCCCAAGAGGCTGCAGTGCTGTCTGAGGTTCCTAGATGCAATGCCTGGTTAAAACACCAGGATCCTCAGCTCTACCCTCGATTCCATAGCCCCAGAGTCACACGCAAATACTTTGCTGTGCTCGATTCCCTGTTTTGTAATGGTTTTACCTCGATGCGCTCTCTCGGGGCTGTTCTCAGTAGAGGGCAGCCTTGTCAAACCCATCCGCACACCAGCAGGCACCTTGTATGTTTTCTTTGCTCCTGTTGTGACCCGTGTGGGTGATGTCCCGTGGAATTATCCATGCTAAACACCTGCGATGCGTGGAGCTGGCTGCTGACAGTGCCATGGCCATTGCCCCAGCACGTTCAGGTTTGTGAGGGAAATTATTACTGTAGGAAAATAGAAGTTCTGGGAAAATTTACTTTGAATTTGAGATTTTTTTTTTTTTGTGGGGAAAAAGCCATTTTCAAAGGTATTTTAGTCCTCTGCTTTTTGTACAAACGGAGAGGATGTGTACTGATGTACAAGAGTTAGGTCTGTGCTTGTATCAGCTATCACACATCCATGTGAGCTGTGCTTAAACATCCTCTTAAAGCTTCCAGGAAGACTTCTCTGTGTTTCTTTGCTGGATCTGAGAATAGTTATTTTATGGTAAAGTGACATTTCTCATTGGTGTTTTCACACGAAATTCCCATTTTGCAGCACTTTTCAAATGTCAGGACAGGCTTTCCTTAATTTTCAGTCTTAGCTGTAGTTGCACAGTAAAAATACAGAGCAGATGCTTACCAGGCCTGAATTGTCCCTTGAAATCAACGGATATACAACAAATTACACCAGATCAGGATCAAAATATTTAACTGAATTAAAAGCAACGTGTCTGTTAAACTAAGCCAAGTAAAGGGAATATCCATCATGAAATATTCAGCAGCGATTCCCTCAGTCAAATCATGCACTGCTTATCTTGGCAAAAAACCCCCTCTGAGATTCTCAGTAAAAGCTGTTTTCTTTCATCTTTATCAAGATCTGTTTCCATTCAACCTTATTCACAGAAATGATTTCTAAATCCTCTTTAAAAACATCCTGCCCTGCCATGATAAAACTAACAGGACCAGGCTGAGCAGGGAACTGTGTCACCAGCTTTGCAGCAAAGGGGCTCGGTACCATCTGTTCCAGCAGAAGAAGTTACTAATAGATGCTCATGGTGACAAATGGTCATGTAATGAGATTGTCTGAAAAACCAGAAAGGAAGACATGGGAGGAGAGGCACATGAAGCTATTGGTTTTAACTAATGCATGCAGTTTTGAGGGGTGATACTGCCAGAATGGCAAAAGAGATCATGCATAGAAGGTGACTGGTGCACTCAGTGGTGCAAGACAGTCTTTCACGATGGGCAGCAGTCATAAGACTCCCATCACAAGTGAATGAAAGACGCTAAATCAGCTAAATCAGGCTTTCTTGACCTTGAACCAACCAACCCGCTTCATAGCTCTGGGTTGGCAGTCTCCCGTTTCCTAACCAATGTTCACAGTAATGTCCGAGGGAAGCTCTTCTGTGGGATACCAAAACACAGCACAGACAGGTTTTGCAATTTTCCCATTGCCTTTGGAGAAGCAAACCTGAGCCTTCCCATAGGCACAAGCTTTAATTTTGCCTTCAAAGCTTATGAAGAACGTTGATTTTTTTGTGTAACACACTGATACACCGACTGACAGCATAAGCCAAAACGCAAGAATGCAATCTTAACTCACAAACCCTTTCATCTCGTCCCCAGGGAAAGGAAACGGTGTCCCTGCCTGGTCTCCCGGAGAACCCCGACTGTCAGAGCCCTGCTCTGCTGGCACAGAGCGAGGTGAGTTTGCCAAGCCCCGTCCTGCTCCTCACGCCTGGGGCACTTGCTGACTGCGGGCGGGCTCCCATCCATCGCGTTGTGCGGGGCCAAGCCGGGAGCGCCCCAAACCGGGCCCGAGCGGCTCCTCCCCTTACCAGGCAAGGTTACACCTCTCGTCCGTGCGCCTGTCAGCGCACAGCTGGACTTCTCTGGTTACATGTGTGCAGCCCTTTAAAAAAACACCCAGCCTGGCTTACTCAGCACATTATAAAAGAGTGATTGACAAAATGCGGCTTCCTTCCAGATCAGCCTGTGCCGTTGTGTTTATGTGACTGAAGGTTTCAGCTCATCCCTTCTTTTCTTGTGCAGTCAAGAGCAGCAGCAGCAGCAGCAGCAGCCACGGCCAGTACAATACTGTAAGTCACCGGGAACGTTTTCTTCTCTCAGTTTGGAAGGGGTTGGTGTTTGGTGTTTCTAGCATAGAAAACGCAGAAAAGCTTCTGCTGGGGCTGTGACTGGGCTGCCCTGCAAGATGCAGCAGCGATGTGGTGCCTGTTTTATAGCAGCAGCATGAATGAATGATGCAATCATGCAGGGGGGAAGCATCATCATTTTGTCAGCACAGGCAAGAGGGGATTGGAGAGTTGGGAGGCGTGTGTCAACATGCATCAGGTTCCTTCTGTCCCTTTCCAGCTACTTTTTAAAAGGTGCTTAAATAAGTTCGGGTAGGCACTGCTGTTCAGGTATTCGTGTATAGCTGCAAACAGTTCATCTCTTGGCTTGCATACAGGTTTGAATTACTGCCTTTAAAAACTAAACAGAAAACCAGGAAGTGTGAAGCAACCTCAGTGAGGTTAAGGACTGAATTGTTCTGTTCTCATGCTGAAACCCACAGAAACTCACAATTATAGACGGTTGGGTTAAACTTGTGAAGAGTAGTAGTACTACTTGCAGGGATATGAACATCAGTCACAATTTGCTTAAATATAACTACTCTGTTCAAACATATCCTTTTTCCTCTAAAGCTTACAGAACATATTGCTAATAATGAATTAAACCTCAGCACAGAAAAGCTGTATCACTATATTACTCCCATTTTACAGACACAGAACTAGAAACAATGAGGATTAAGTGGTTTGTTTAACATCATGGGAACACTTCTGTGAGCATCTTACAAGCAGGATCACTCCTGGAGTGGGAACTGGTCCTGAGAAAGATTTCAAGAACTGTTTTCTCCAAATCCCTTACTCTAAGCAGCAGTTTCCCTTCAATGCAACAGAAACACTTTAACGTGGTTGTGTTTCTGTTAATCTCACACACGTTCAGCACAGCATTACTTTCACAGTGTCACTCAGGGCTTACCCTCACCTGGCTAAATGGGAAAGTCAATCAGAATCAGAAACACCAGAAACTGTTTGCAAACCAGGATATTCCTGAGTGATGTTTCAGAAGATGTTTTTGTTAATATTTCATTAAGATTCACTTAATCTTCATTTTTACACAGCAATAAACATCAACATAATGCAAAATAGCAGTGTGGCAGCACTTCTGGGAGTTGAAACGCTACAACACGTGAAGTCTAGCCACAATGAGGATTTTGAGATCTCATCAAGATCTCATCAAAATACACCAGCCCAGAACACCTGGAGTTCCAAGTACCATTTGCTTGTTCCGTTTGCATTATATGTAGCAGATACTGTGGATGTTTCAGTTTTTCACAGTGCAACAAGTGCCCTTCTTTGAAGGGACAGCAAACAGAGAAGATATCAGTTGTTTTCCTTCAACATTTGGCCTTACATAATTCCTGTGCTTGCTTCTGTGACTCCTGCCTCCCTGTTACGAAATAGAACTATTTCTTGTGGAAACCACAAGGTTAGGGTTTTTCCCAAGTACCCTAATGAAGTACTTCATAGCCTGGAGGCAAACAGATCTCATGGGAATTCCACTTTTCTCTCATGATTTCCTTTTTCTCCATCTTCAGCTCAAGTTTCACCCTATTTCTCCCCTCTGTCAGTCTCTTCTTATGTCTTCTGTAGTCACTTCTTTGGCCACTGTTTCTTCTTTCCCCATTTTCTTATTTTCAGCTTTTCCCAAAAATATCTGATTATCAAACCTGTTGAAATGTTTGCTGCTCGGATGCTTTTCCAGCATGAAAATAGGATAGGAATAGATTTACCTGAAATTCAGTGGCAGAAAGATGAGAGGTTTTCTACCCATGTTTTTCTCATGGAGACGGAGGTCCTTATTTGTGGGAATTTCTTTTTTCTTACCAGTTCATTAAAACATTGAAGCATATTTCCAAGTGAAAGTTGTTCTCATCTACATTTAGGGCTTGGAAAAAATAAATCACAAGTGACAGAAATTGGCATGTTACTATTTGGAATGGCATCTGCCAGCCTCTGGAGCTGCTGGTGACCACTGGAGCTCTGCCAGCAAGGACAGAAGAACCTTATTTCACTCCAAATTAGCCACCTTGAACTCCTAAGATTTGATTTTCCCACCAGCAAGATTCCCTACAATAGTTGAAGCTTCCTTCATAGGTTCTTCTCTTTGCTCCTGCGTGAGCTTCCCAACTTCACAGTTCACCACAGTTGTTGATGGTACCTTTGCCAAACCCAGGTCTGTGTTTTCCAGGACCCAGTGCCCAGCTATAGGAGGAAGTGGGAAGACTTTAGCAGTCACAGGCCAAGGGAGATCAGGAACTACTGATGGCTGCTGCATTTCAAAACACAACCTTTCCAACTTGTCATTTTTAGGCACCATAAACCACAGCTTGAAACTCCTCTGAAAGAGCTACCAAGAGAGGACAGGGTTAATTCCAACCATTCCACAACTGGGATCCATAGTTATTCCATTAACTTCTCCATTTGTCCATCAAAGTCCACCACAACAGTGGCATAGTCATTGTAAGGAGTATCCAGAAGGAAAAGGAGTATGGGAAATGTGGATACCAGAGAGAAGGAAAAGTGAATGTCTTTTACTTCCTACTCCCATTGTTTGTTTCCAGTGATACCATTTTTCTCAGAGTGATTAAAATTCTGATGTATCCAGAAATACATTTCAGGTTTTTTCCCAAGAAAAAACGATCCCAGTGCAGTGTCCCCACACAGTGACATTGCATCATCATGTAGCACTGTTGCAGTGCAGCCTCAGGTTAGTATGAGGCAATGAAATGGCTTTGTATAATAAGGAATCAGCGTTGGAACACTGTGACGCAGATGTTACACCACAGTGATGCAACAAGTTTGTCCAGTAGAGCAAATCTCTCTAATTGGCACCAAACCAATGGCTGAAGTTTTGGTGGATGTTACAATGTCCAAGAGGCTGGAAAAAATTAATGCCACTGGATGTTCGGTTTCTGTTTGATCCCACTGCACAAATATATCTAGCAAATGCTGCCAAGTCTTGCCCTGAAGTCAAAACCCTCCTGCTCAGAAGTCAAAACCTTCCACTACAAATACAGACACAGTGCTGTGGAGCCAATGTAAAGTCAAGGCTAACACAAAGCATACTTGAATTCATGTGTCACCTGTCCACTCACTGCCAACTCTTAGCTCACCACCAGTCTCTTTATGTCCACGGCCACTTCAGAGAGACAGGTATCTCTGACGTGCCATGCTGCTGGCCTATGACTATGATTCTTACATGTATAGTGCAGTCTTTATAGAAAAACATAAACCCCAACATGCTCTCTGCAGCAAATAATTCTTCAGTGATGCTTCTAAGGCTGGACCAGAGCTTTATACTATATCCATGCGCAGAACAGCTCTGATGCATGAAGAGCAGAGACCCGTCAAACTATGGTTTAGTCCTTGTGCCTGTCCTTCCCAGAGGCTGGGGTTGTAAAAGCCCTTTCCTGGTGTATCTCCTCTTTGCTGCATAGCCACTCACCTTTCTTTGCCCACACAGTGGGGAGGTTGAGCCCAGGCTCTGTCCTACCTTCCCACACCTAAATCGAATGCACAGGAGAGAAGTGTGGGCTTGGTGATACCTGCTCACCCATCCTCACACCTGCAATACAAATGAGCACTGAGGAGGCTCCTGTGGCACCTCCTCAGCCTTGTGCAAAAGCCATGAGCCCACTTTGATTACTACAGTAATATGTTCACACCAAAACCTCAAGAATAGAGAGAATGACCCGCTGAAGGCAGTTTCGTGGCTGCTGTTGCCTTTAATGTGACTTGCTCTGTTTCTTGCTATTTCATATCACCCGTTTGTGAAACAGATTATCTCTTACAAATGTGGCTCTTAGCTGTTCACAACAGGTTTTACCACTTAGGTTTGGTGGCTTTATTTATAGACTTCTAGTTTTCAGTGAAGGGCTGGAGTAGTCTCTTTTATTCTGTACCTGAACACATCAAAGATGAGTATGTGTTCTTGTGTTCTATCCATTTTTGCTGTGATTATGGTAATTTTTCAGAAAGCCTTATGTTTCCCAATATTTACCAAACAGTTACTAGTCATCACAATAAACCCAAAGGTTCCTATTCTTGCTTTGAGCAGTAACTATTTAGCTGTGATCTCTCAGTGAGCACACAGAATTCACCTCAGGAAGCTGGTGCTTACCATGTGGATCTCTGGATGACTCCTGCCTGGCCATGAGCTGTAAAGTTTGTCCAAAAGGGGCAAAAATTAGGCGTTTTGGGGGGAACTTGTGTGTACAAGACTTCTCACCATCAGAATTAATGTGACATATAGGAGGAAAATAAATGAGCTCAGTAAAGTGAAAACAAAAGATGAAAGTATAGAGCACAAGGAAGGTAGGTAACATGCTGATAGATGGTATTTTTTCCCGTATCTCAGAAAAACAGAGAATCTGCTACCCAGATCAATTGCACAAGATTTGTCCTGAGAGACATCTAAGAGAGTAGAAGAACAACCAAAAACTTACACAAAAATCTGGGAAGTGAGATAAATAACAGCTTTCTCTCTAAATGTACAGACTGATAAATAGTGAAGTCTGTACTGAATTCTGAAAAGAGGGAAGCACAAGATGAGCAGGGTAGAGTAAGGAAATACTTGATTAACACCTCATGCTTTTGATTGCAGAAGTGCTCAATATATTTAAAAGGACAGATAAAGGGAAGAAAATAAACTTTTATCAGGCATTGTAATGGAAAAAGTTGGCATGATGATGTGGTGTCTGAGCAGGTTGAGTGAAGTTACCAAAGCCTAAGACTTTAATGGATTTTAGACTAATTCCCAACGTTAATGGCCAAACGGATTCATGGATGGTGAAAATATTCAGTTTGTATTAATAAGGACAGAGAAAAGAATCTAAACCTTCATGATTGAGGGACAGCCACACACTGATAGGTTTAAGACAATTATGTCTGTTGTGATCAAGCAAGTCCTTAAGGGCTGGGTTTCTTTTACTATCTCCTGGGGCAACTAATTTAACACACTAGACTGGGTCTGATGAGAAATCAAGATCCAATTGAGCGATTAGGGCAAGATGAGACAGACAACTGCAAGTCCCACACAGCAGTTGGCAGTCAGATGGTTCAGCAAATGCCAAGTATTACAACCTTGAACCCCATGTGAACATCAATGGGCCGAGCCTGCAGAGAGCAAATCAGCAGCTGACCAAAGCTCCACAGCCCATCTGTAACGTAATTTGAACATCAGTAGGCAGCAACAGCAGAGAGCAAATCAGCAACTGAGCCAGACCTCCACCACTGCTCCCCCTTTGATATAAGTTGCCCACCAGGCTGTGCTCATCCCTTCTCGCAAGAACCAGAGCAGTTGCGCCAATGGCTCAAGACGGAGTGCAGTGCTGCCACTCAGAGAAAGACTTTATCTTGTCCCCTCACAGTAAGAAGGTTCCTAAAAGGATGGCATCCCTCTTGGAGATGAAAGAGATCTTCCGGAATGCTGATGCAGTCTGCTTTGACGTGGACAGTACAGTCATCAGGGAAGAAGGCATCGATGAGCTCGCGAAGTTCTGTGGAGTTGGAGATGCTGTTGCAGAGATGTATGTGTATTTGCTGTTAACTTCATTGGAGTAGTGGTAAAAAATGAGCATGGGTAAGGGTAATCTGTGACAATGAGTTTACAATAGGGATTAATTCTGTCATAGGAGATTATTATAGTTTAAAAAGGGTTTTAGGGATAATAAGTGGAATTAATGCATAAAATGGAATAACTTCTTTTGGAACTGTGAAGCCACTCAACAAAACTATATTGAGAAACTCTCTAGTGTATATTTCTTTGATAGACTTAACATCAGCCCTCACCATTAAACTTGGATAAGCACCAGGGAACTGCATTATGAGACAGTGGAGAGGAGGCAACTCCCTTATGATTTTCCTGAGGCTGATGTTGTTTCCATTGATGCTTGTACCAAAAGTTCTGTCAAATTCAGAACTGCAGTTTAGGAATACTGGTCCCAGTGGCTCGTATGCACTTACAGAGAGAATGAAGCAGATTTCCCTTGCCTCTCTGGTTCTCACAAGAGCTCAGATCTGTAGAGATCTTCCCCCACTGGTTGCTACCAGTCTTTTCAATGTACCAATGTTCTCTACAGTATAACCTAGAACCTATGGTCTCTGACCTTGTTCCTTGTCATGCTTCTTTAACTAACTGTTCTTGGGAGAAACCTCAACTTAAATGTCACTATCTGCTTCTTTTGGCTCACAATGTAGGACCCGCAGAGCTATGGGTGGCACTGTGACATTCAAAGCAGCTTTAACAGCACGACTCGGTCTCATACGGCCCTCCTATGAGCAAGTGCAGAAACTAATATCAGACAACCCACCTCAGCTAACACCAGGAATACGGTAAGGAGAATTTCAAATGAGCTCACTTCCAAAAGCACAAAAGGGCATAAATCAGTAAAATTCAGTGGCACTGGTGAGGCTGTAAGACCACAGAGCTGGTTTAGGTTGACTTCCTGCTCCATTTCCATGTTGTTTGTGTCTAAAACTTGTATCAGGAGCTTATAATGGCTTGAGTCCATGTCAAGTGGCTGAGCATCCGTGTAAAAAGAAAACTGTCTTAGGTATTATCTATCATTTTGGCTAGCAAGCTCAAATGCTGGCTTGAGGATTAAACAGCATAGAAAACAATCTGTTCAATCAGGTCTGTTTTTTGACGGGTGATGGAGATTTAATACCCAGTATGAACTACTGGTTTGGTCTATTCTGCAATTGCATTACCTCTTTTTTACACTTCCGTGTGCAGTCACATCTCTGGACTCAGCTTAGGAGATCCACTGTTCAGAGCTACCCATGTACTGAAGTCCCTAAAAAGTCTGAAACAGTCATTAAGAGGAAATAGACATATATGTGCATATTCATCCATCTTTGGGTCTGGAATTAACTACTTAAACTGAAAAATTTTGGGTTTTTTTCCTATTCAAATTGTTTCAAACAATTGAAAAGGATTTCTTTACTACAAAGCCTGCCCAAGGCTCTGAGTCTAAAACATTGTTAACACATACAGTAGTTTGAGGCAATAATGTGCTTGTATTTTCTCCTTGAAATTAAGCACATGCTCAGCTTTTTCTGTAAAAGGCATAGCTAGAATGCAATTACAAAGAGAACATTGCTTGTTTGGAATCACGTGATTTCCCTTTTCATTCCTTCTCTTTCTTCTTCCTTTTCTGTGGAGCCTGCTTTAAGCCTTCACTTTGCTTTATAGCATTCAGCATTTCTGCTGTTCCTGCTGCTTCTCCAGCTCAGCACAGCTGCATGCTGATCCTCCTGCTTATGAGCCAAAGCCCATAAAAAGTTTAACTGCCTTCAAGCCCTGTTGACATTAACTTGGTCCAAAAGCTTCTTTTTCTGATTCCTTTTGTGTTGCTGGTGCCTTCTTCTAAAGATGGCACCAATGTCCAGTGTCTGGGGAACCAACTCCAATGTGTGCATTCTGCACACTTCTCAGCCCACTTCAGCATTGTGGTGCAGTGGCTTTCTCTCCCCATTCCCTTTTTCCTGCATTGTAGATTCATTGTCTTGGTGTCATTTTACTTCAGCAGAAAATACCAAAACTGGATCCACTCTCATTTGAACAAATGCAAACAGCATAAAAGTGTAAAGAGAACCCTTCTAGGAAGTGCTTGTTTCTGAGCAACTAAACATCCATATGTCTCTAGATGAGATGGGCTTGTTTAACTCTTTTCAAGCAAGTACATGCACAAACCCAAGAGAAAAAAGGAAAAGCTTTGGGCAGCAGAGATGGAAGCAGCACACATCTGAACTAAACTGGAATAACACTACAGAAGGACAACCTTGTTTAGGACAGATGTATTTTACCTTTCCTGTTATCCCTACATGCTTCCAGGCACTCACACTTGTGATACTCTTTCTGCCCAGGGAGCTGGTGAGCAGGCTTCATCAACGAGGGGTCCAGGTATTCCTGGTCTCTGGAGGGTTTCAGAGCATCGTGGAGCACGTGGCCTTGCAGCTGAACATTCCTACAGCAAACGTCTTTGCCAACAGGCTGAAGTTTTACTTTAATGGTGAGATTCTCATAAAGTCTCTTTTCTCTGCACATTAATGCCACCTTTTTGGTTCAAACTGCCAGATATTGGGCTACAGATCCTGCCCAGCCTATACCTCCTTGCTACCAATCCCGCTAGCTTCAAATAGGAAAACTGCAAGACCTTACCAGAAACATGAGTTAGGTCACTTTCCTGTCATATAAAATAGAGCTGTAGTTACTTTTTAATTGCAAGCCGTGCCAAAGGTAAAGCACCTTACAGTTGCTGACAGCAGAGTTTCATTTTCTCTTGTTCCTTCAAGTTAAAAGAGTCTTTTCCACTTACCTGCTTTCAGAGGCAAACTTCACTTTTGGTGACTCTGAAGTACGTGTGGAGACGGATGCACTTTAGTAGAGCTGCTCTGGTCTTTAAGCTAGTGTAATCAAGCAGAGCTATAGTTAGTGGGTTGTTTCTTACTCAGTGTTTCATACAATCTATACATCATACTAGATGCTGCTTTTGGAATGTTTACACCAGGGTGACCAGGAGTGGATCTGTAACACCACCCATACAGGGTTTCTACTTTTGTCTTAGCATTTTGGGTCTTTAAAAATATCCCCACTGAAGACTTGAGTAAAATCCTCGTCTTCACTAGAATTTTATCAGCTTACCTTCTAATTACTTTGTTGGGATGCTGATATTGTGAGGCTTACAGGACTGCATATAATTAGCCATTTTCTGAAGTAAAGACCATAGGGATATAATCTTTCTTCATGTACAAGAGAAAATGCTGTGTCTCTAACTTGTTCTTCCACTGTGCTCTAGGAGAATACGCAGGGTTTGATGAAACACAACCAACAGCTGAATCAGGGGGGAAAGGAAAGGTTATTTCTCATCTGAAGGAACAGTTCCACTTTAAGAAAGTAGTTATGATTGGAGATGGAGCTACAGACATGGAAGCCTGTCCCCCTGCTGTAAGTATTAAAGAATTGGAATTCTAAATTCCTTTTGAGCAAATCCTTTGCGGACGGGATGGGGGGACAAGGGCGGACGACGACACATGAACAGATGAGAACTGTGGTCTGAATTCTTTATAGGACTTCAGGAAGATCTTTAGCACATCCCACAACCTAAAAGTAATCTGTGTAGAAAGCCTGCATCATGCAATGGTTCATTTCTCTCAGTTCAGATAATCTCAGTAAGTATCACCCTCTAAGGCAGGATGCTGCTGAGTCTAGCAGGACTGTGTAGCAGCCAAGCAACCTATCTTAAATCAAGGTGATGTTACCACGTTCTCCTTCTCCCCTGTGTCCCCACAGCAAGTGCTCACTTCAGTGCAGAGGTCATACCTTGCCAAGGTCCTAGTTCTGAACACTGATTAACGGTGCTTAGCATGAAGGTCTGGCACAGATCTGGTGCACATTTACCCGACAGTGGCTTAGCAAGTGAGTTCATGTCACTGTATAGTGATGACACCTTTGACAGGATGACAGCTCTGACAGTGTGAAAGAACAACAAAATCAATAGACAACTTTTATAAATGATCATTTGGCAGAAGAGATCTTAATTCCATCTCCCCTTTAGTGCCTTTTTCTGTGTAAAAGCACCCTGACACCGCTTCTGAGGGACAGATCCCCCAGTGCATGGAAATGCACAGGAGCAAACTCTCGAGAGCTGCTGCTGCTACAAGTCATGACAGCTGGTCCCTTACTGTTAAACATGAGCATGACCAAAGCTGCTCAGTGTGCGCTTCATGCTTTTTACCTAAGGGCAAACCAGCAGCAGTGGAAATTTTAAACACCCCACTTTCACTGCAGATGGTTTTCTAAGATGTAGAAATGATGATTGCTCCTGGTTAATGATTGAAGCCATGGTTAATGTGTACTCTGGGTATCTATCAAATGAGTAAACAGAGTTAAGGTAAACAGTATAGGGATAATTGTGAGATGCTGCATGCACGTTGGGATGTTAACTCATTCTTGAGTTGTAAGACCTTATGCTGCATCACGGTTCACATCAGCTCTTCAGTAAAATCTCAAATCTGAATAATCCTGAAGGCACTGAAACACAACTTCCCTATTGGAACAAAACTCCAATAACCAAAGTGGTGCAAAATCAAATGTAATGAAGTTCTTGTTAATGAATTTGAAAGATGAATATGCAGAGTAAAGCAGGGGAAGAGGCAAGGAGGAATAGTGGCATTTTAAAATCAAACTGAATTGCTGAGAAGCTCTATTCCATTCCCAGTACATGGGACTGCAGTGATTTAGGTGCCCTTTCTTTCTGTTTTGCCAGGACTGTTTCATTGGATTTGGAGGAAATGTAATCAGAAAGCAAGTAAAAGAGAAAGCTAAATGGTACATCACTCACTTTGACGAACTGCTAAAGGAACTGGAAGAGCGATAAATTATACACTAAAATAATATATTTAACCACTCTACATCCATTATACAATGCAATTAAACATTTATTTGTTTGCAAAGTTTTGTTCTGGAATTTGTAATGATTCTGGGGGTTGGGTACCGTCATCTCTGCCCTGAAACTCATGCTGCAATTGGCACTGTTCTACTCAAATCTTTTGTCATGAAAATGGTGAGATTTTTGCAGTATCTTTTCCAAGGTGGAAGAATTCACTCAGAGTGAAAAGGAATGGTAGGAATCATCAGGGATGCCTCACACTAGACCATGTCACCCAAGGCTCTGTCCAGCCTGGCCTTGAACACAGGATGGAGCATTTACCACTTCTTTGGGCACCCTATTCAAGCACCTCACCACCCTCACAGAAGAGGGGCCACAAACAAGAAGTTTAAATAATTAACAATAATACAGTCTAAAAGGGAAACAAAATGGTACTTTCCATTCCAAAGGCTTTCAGAACTAGGCTGAACAGTGAACAGACAGATAGGAAACATTACTAAGTATGTCTGATTTCATTAAGTTACACCTACAGGAGAACCTGAGATGTCATCTGTGACTCAACATCACTAAACTTCAAAAGGGTGATCTTGTAACATGGGCACACACCATTTACTTCACTGTTTTATTAATTTAACAACCCATCCCCATCAACCTGTAACTTGGTGGAAGCTAATTCATCAACCTTTAAATACATGGTCTACTGATTCAGAAAACACTGTGACACTTATCCTCTTCCTCTGCCTCAACGTGGATCGACCATGCTTGAACTGCTTGTGCTAGAAGTAAGTCTGACCTGTTCTGAATAGGTACCACTCTGAGCTTCACCTAACAAATCCCAGTTTCTTAAGGATTTGCCCTTTGTGGCTGCACTGTCTGATCCAAGAGCGTCCTTCCACAGAGCACACTTAATAAATGCTTTTTGCCAGCAAGTTCCTGACAACTCTTCTGAGTATGCCTTTATAAGCAGCTTTGCTGACATGATGTAGCACTTTTATTTCCCTGACTTGGATGAATCTCACCTCAGATGATGTGAAAAGCTTTACTAGTGTTAAAATGTATGTCACATCTCCCACGTCCTTCATTTACCTAATACCATCACAGGAGAAAGATGGGTAGATATGACAAAATTTGCGATGGAAAAAATATATCTATGCTGGGTGCTTACAAATAGTGCCAGGATGTTTCTGGGAACTGAAGATTAGGCTGAGTGTGCCAATTCTCTTTCATCCCACCACATATTTCATAGATGAGAAACAAGTGCTGTGCCTGCCTTTCAAAATCTCACACTGTCTCCACAAGATAATCCACAAGATAATAAAAATAAGGTTTGCACAACTTGCACTAGATTTCCTTCATTTGATAAGGTCAAATCAAAGTGCAGTGAGAGCTCCTTGTCTGAGCATCACCAACAGTTAAACCAAATCCCAGTTCTGTCCATTCTGCACCATCATTAGAATGGATATAGGGGAAAGCAGCATCAACAGAGCCCCAGGGAATGAGGAATGGCAGCTCTCAGTGATGCCACCTAGTATTTTTGGTGACAAGTATGAAGCAATAACCACTTGAAATTACAACAGCACTTAGATATGAGAGAAGTAGAAGGGTTAAAAGAAACAAATCCAGAAATACGCTGCTTTTTGGAAGCAGGCAGACGTATCAACAGCAGTACTGAGTATTCAGAGTTTAAAGAACTCCACAAAGCCAAGGCAGACAATAGCTGGCAGGCAGCTCACAGAATGCTGCCGGGAGTATCAACCATGATCTCTTTTGAGTTCTTCCTGAGAAAAACCTCAGCCAGCTCCGAGGGCAGCTCATGTACAATCATGCTTTTGTTTAGTCAAGACTGCATGAGTAGAACAAGTATCAACTCCTTTGGCTCTCACTGTGTTCCTCTGCAATTCCACAGTTAGGAAGCACAAGTGGTGGCTGTTAGCTGCAAATAAACCAATCTAACATCCAGCCCATTGGCTATAGCTACCGGCCCTGCTCTGACAAACACCGCGACGTACTTTGGTGTGTCATTTCACTAATGGCACAGTCAGAAGACCATGCCCAGGCTCTGTGCCACAGAGATGTTAACATTCACAGCGGGATCTTCTGCCAGTCGGAGTGCTATGGAAACATGGTGTCGTGCCAGGGATTTCACAAGAGTTCTTTAGGTCTGACTGGCTTGAAAAGAATACCACCCCCCTTCTACTGGGCAAATATCAAGCCTGACCTCTTGAGCAGGAGGCACCAAAAGGATTACTTGGCTTCGAGTGGCTAAGCTCTTTTGTCTGTAAAACACTGGGAAAAAACGAGGGGGGAATAAAGCAGCATGAGGGAAATTCCAATGTTACATCCAAGCTACCTATTCACCTGAACATGTCCCATCACAGCAAAGCATGGAGAGCAGCACAAGTCAGGCCAGTAGTACCTGGTCTGCAGGTGGGTCTCCTGACACACCACTTCATATAAAGCCTCTTATTTATTTATTATCCAGCTTTAAGTTATATATTCAATTTGTATGAGGGGACTTGTAGTTTGCAGCTTTTCTAGGAAGACTACAGCACAATTAAACCTGAGTTTTAATTGTGTCTTTGTTACAATGGAACAAGAGGCCCTTCCAGGTATCGTTACTTACTCCCTAAGCACTGGAAAGTGACTTCAGTTCTGCACTCTACAAACTCTGCTCTAAGAAATGCTGACATATTGCTCACCAAAGGAAAAAGGCAGAATCACCCATGAAATTAAGAAGGGAAAATCACAACAGTGTTTACAACAGGGCAAAACCCAACTTCAGAGAGGGCTCAGGCGAAGGGAAGCAAGAAAGATCAGCATTACTTATTTATCTACTGTGGTACATTCCAGTTTACATAGTTATCTGTAACTAAGTAACAGGAACCAGTCTCTCTCCGATGACAGCCAGAGCACGAGTTTAGAGCTCACAATGACAGGAGGCACCTTCACAATACATGACAATACCACTAGTGGGAATTCAGATCTTAGGCAGTGTATAAAGACTGAAGAGACTTTGTGCGATGTCACGCTGCAGAACATCCAGTTATTCCTTGGATTTCTTATTCACAAGAAACTTGGTGATCCTCAAACAACAAGAGCTCTACCTGACTGGTATTCCTAGTGCTCCCAGCTGAAGGTAAGAAACATGGATTGCATCAGAACGCACAAAATCCTTTAACTCCAAAAATGGTTTTCACCTTTTATCTCTGACTGACATTGCTGGTTGTGAGGGGTAAGTTACAAGGAATTCTGTAGGAACAAGAAATACAGGAGGACAAGGGGAGAAATAACCAGGACTGGAAGCTGATATTGTCAATTTTTTTTTCCTTTTGCAGCTAAACAGTAGACCCAAAAGCCTGGAAAAATGACAGCCCCAGATGATAGTACTGCTCATGGCTGATTTACAAGAGGGAACAGCTGCATTGATGTACATGGCCCATGTGTAAGCCAAGCTGAGAACTTGAAGCTAATTTAGTACAGAATTTTACTCAGTAAAATCCCATCACCAGTTGGCAGCAGGAGGCGAATCGGAAAACAGAATCACACCAAATATTGACTTTGTACAAGATGAAATTCAAGCAAAGGCAAGAGTGCAGAGTAATTCACATGGGAATACGGAAGAAATCAGACCTGAAATATGAAGTATACTTTTTGGAGACAAATCAAAAGGAAAACATATTTTGTATTTAACACCACAGCACTTATGACCTATAGAACCTCAGCAAAACAGCATGTAATGGAGATCTTGCACATTTGCTTTGGGGAAAGAGAGCATGATACTGAAAAATGCTGTCCCTAACCCAGAGAAGTGACAGTGGCTAACTGAGCTGGAATATTCTCCGCAATTATTCACGTTTTCCATAATCAGCACTGCAAGATGAGAGGAGACATGGGTGGTGCAATACATACAAGGTGCCAGTAAAATGTGAAAAGTAAAAGGATTTTATTGACTGATACGTTCTTCCTGAAAACTCATTGAAATGTACAAACTGGACATCGAGTAACTGATTTGTACATTCTGTAAGTTACACTGATTCTTGCAGCCACTTGGAAAGAGAGAATATTATTTTCACTTACAGGATGTTCACATCATTGCAGACACCAAAAGGGTTGATACATTCTAGTCTAAAAGTGAAACCAAAATAGAACTGGACATAATGGTACACCGCTATATGCCAATCCTATTGACTCAACATGCGGCAGTTTCACACATCGATTTGTTAAGTACCTACTGTACATTTAGAGAAACACCCGACCAAGCAAATGTCTGAAGTCATGATTGCTTATTAAATTAAACCCCTTTTCCTAGACTTCCACCTTAGCTGTAGAGAGAATGTGTTTAACTCAACTCAATTCCCTGCAGAACACTCAGACAACTACACCTGGTTAGTATCTCTTTGAAAACCATCGGTAACACTTCATAAGATTCACTGGGGGTGTAGAGATCTACACAAAGATGTGGTTATTGTCAACAGGCTCCAGAGCCCTGGCAAAACAGACTGCCCTGTTCTCTGTCCATAAGCTATCGCCTGGCAGACAGTACTACCCTCAGCTCATGACTATTGGTAAATTTAGAGCTACTTACTGACTCAGGCCTGCTAGAACAGTGAAGGTGTATTTCAGAGCTGCCCGAGGGCTTCAGAGCTTCAAGTCTCAGAACTTCCACGTTTGCTTTTAGAATTTGCAGTCACATAATGCTAGACAAAGGCCACAACAACTGTAACACTTAACTCTGTTGCTGTTATTGAACGCTGGGCATTGTCTATGTAACAGAAGATATTAAATACTGTATGCCATACTTAACCTGAGGAGCTGTCTCACAGAGGAACTCATGTATGTCTTTGTACTTGTTTTCAATTAACCAACATTTAATTCCAGTCCTGTATTTCTTGCTTTCTTGGTACAATCCTAAGAGCAAAAAGTCATTAGATTCTGAAGAAAAGAGGTCTCTTTTATAAGCTCAATACAGTACTTTTATATTTCAGACTATGATATACAATGTATACCATAAATTAATTTAAGACAAATACTTGTCACTTTATCTATGTAGGCACAAGTAAATCAGTGACTTTACTGAAGCGGAGAAATCTTCAATGGTATCATGATTCTGGACTCCATTTCTTGAATAAGGGGCACTGAAAAAAAAGGGAGACAGGGTTGAATGTCACTAACAGAGATCACGAGCAGTTCTGCACACTGAGTTTGAGCTGCTATTGTCCTCAAGTTACTCTCCTAGCTAGTGCATGCTAAGCCATCAGCAGCCACAGACATTCCTATAACTGAAGCATTTCAGTTCTAGTCCTTTCTACCATAATGAAAGTTATCTTACATTTTTCTGGTATACTTCCTTTGAAATGCACCCTGTGGTACCCAAATGTGTGGTGCTGAGCATACTTTGGTGAGGTTTGTTATGAAAGCTATCTTTGATCTCAAAGATCTCCTGGCTTCTAGTTCCAAAGTCAAAATTCCCTTTTCAAAGGAATGCCTTTAACAAGGCTCTTGTATTGCATAAAATATTACAAAGAATAATTCAGTATTTCACTAGTGGCTCCCTGCATTTTGGACACAGACGCAAGCACCAGAGATGCAAACTTAGCGCTG
Organism: Loriculus beryllinus; assembly: GCA_039877255.1. Lineage (NCBI taxonomy): Eukaryota > Metazoa > Chordata > Aves > Psittaciformes > Psittacidae > Loriculus > Loriculus beryllinus. Next base: position 18,747 of record JBCJKH010048940.1, read on the forward strand.
TGCAATGTACTGAAGAAGAAAAATGATGGCATGCACAAAAGACTACCTCCAGCATTCCAGTGAAGTTAATAGCTTACCTGTGTAATAGACTAGCTCATCCCAGCCTGGTTTATGCCATGCAGCATTCCTTATATCTTCTCTGGTTTGGAGATCTTTGTAAGCTGGTGAGGGAAAACAAGCACAAAGCTTAGAACTCTTTTTCTTTCTACACAGGAATAGCTCCCTTAAAAGTATCTAGTGCATAAGCAGGAGGCTGCAAACACTGGGAAGGAATAAAGCCGTAAGTTCTTCTCCACAAAAACGAAGAGCTCCCAAAGTCACGCAAACAGAAGGAACTGAGGAAAGGAGGGGATGCCTTAGACACAGGTAAGACAGATAAAGCAAGAGTTTGCACGAGCGCTGTCAGATTTCTAATGCTGGAATGTAATACTCTGAATTGTTGAGATGTGAAGATAATACTGTGTATTTTCTAAACTAAATATTAGAGGATGAGTTTTCTTCAAGTTCAAACAATGGTAGAAGCAGGTAAAGCATTTGTGGAGACTGATACACAGAGAAATCCAAAACACCTTGATGTAGTAAATAAACGCTTGACTTTCCTTTTTGTAGGTGTGGTGTATGTGATGCTTGAAACTAAACTATAAAAACCTGACTTCAGCATGAATGGGGATGGAGAAGAGATGGCAGGATATTGCTTGTCATGCTTATGTTATTGAAAGCAAACAAGTAAGTCCCTAATAGAAAAGGGCCATGAGAAACTGTGGACGGAAAGACAATGAAACATGAAATGTTCACTTCTGCTTGCTTGTCTGAACAACAAAGTTACCTACACAAAAACATCAACACTGTCAATGTAAAACAAAAAAATCCCAACAACCTTTAAAGATATTCCTTTGCCTTTTGTAAAAGCCTTGTCTCCTGGGCAAAGGCAACAGTCTGTTGGGGGCTGATTCAGTGAGGTAAAAGCAGAGAACACAGATTTACCCCAGAGGTGATGAACCATATATAGCTGTCCAATTTGTGAGAAAAAGCCTCCAACTGCTTCATTATTATCCTGTCGGAAACCAATTGCACGAGCCCTAGAGAAGAGCAAAGCAGCTATTAAAACCAGCAGATCTGGGTAGGAAATAGGCGATAGCTAAAAGGAAAACAGCATTGAAAGCAGGTGAAGTGTTAAACAGCATCTGCAGTACACTTCCACAATTAAAAATAAGAAAAACCTCAGCACTAAATATTTAAAGTATACCTAAGTATTTTGTTACAATGAGTTAAAATTGCAGACTGTGCATTAATCATTCTTCAAGGTTAGATTCAGTATAAAGATAACTGCTGGACCAGTGGAAAGTGGCATGTCATTGTTATAGCAGGTTCTTCTAAAACAAAATCCTTGAGTTTCAGTCATACCACCCTCATTTACCACAGATTTTGGGGTAGTGGAGTACTCTTTAACTCACACAGACCTTTGAATGCAGCTGTCCTATGTAACACTCCATGATTTGTTGCATAAATAAGATCAATACTTCTCTTAAGTATTAATCTGCTGCAACTTCTGAAACAGACTGGCTACCACTATAGACATTAATTGTATCAATTACAATGACATGTCTGAAAATCCAAGTTCTCACCTTTGTCAAACTACTTGCAAATACTTCAGATGGTATCTCTATCAACCATTAGAATCGCAAGGACAGTGAATGTAAACTGAACAAAACTTACACTACTTTTCAGTAAGACAAAATCAGAAGCATATACTCAACAGAAGGCTGTCTCAAATGCTTTTAACCTAGATATTAAAATGGAAATGTGCTGCTCAACAGCTTTTCAAGAAGCAACTTGACTTCTAAAGATTAAAAGAGCAAAGATTTAGCCCATTTAAACCAAAAGTATGTCAGCTTCTTGTGGTTTGTGAAAGATTAACACTGTCTTAAGGAGTTAACAGCAACCCTTGAATAGGCTTTTTGATGAAAATAAATGGTTTCTGCCATATTACAGTAAGCGAAAATAGTTATATAAAGGAAAGCTAATCTATAAAGCCCTCAGTGTTGTTTGTACACAGAATTCCCCTTTCTTTCCTTGAAGGATAAATTAAGGGTCAAAGAATTGTCCTACAAGCTGCATAAGTAGAGAAGCAGGCCATTAACTGGGTGACTGAAATGCTTCGGTACCATCCTGCCACCTCCACTTCATGATTTTTTAACATACAGCTCCCAAATAGGAGAAAACAAGTGCTAAAGCAACACTTACCAGTAATTTCCCCACTCAATCATTGTTCCAGGCTACAAAAACCAAAACAAACTGTTAAAATTGTAGTTGAAAGAATACTCGGACAGTTTTCACAACATTTACATATGGAAAACACTATGTATTAACAAAATCACTTCAAGTGATAAACATAATATAATCATCTGTAATTACTCTGTTTACTTACTGTATTACTTCTTTCTGCCTCAAGTTTCCTTCAAATGAAAACACAGGGGTTTCAGCCCTGCAGATACTAGTATCTTGTTGGAGCCTGCCTTCATTTTGGACCCCCCACTTTGAGACCAACTCAGACACCAGCTTTGATAAGAACCACATTTCTAAGATGAGGTCTGTATTCCATTTGTATTGTATAAACACGCTTTGAACATTTTGCAACAGCATAGAGCTTAAGAAAGAAATAGAAAACAATTAAGCTTACTCTAAGTTGATAGGACCTCAGTTCATAAATATTAGGCCCCGCTCTGGGAACAGGTTCATTCCAGAAACTAAACTCCAACAATAACTGGTTCTTGCGGGACAGGAGCATGTTACCTCTTTCTTTGCGGAACTCTGTGAATTCCTAAAAAACAATGAGATCACTGTCAATGTGTGTGTTCTGTTTCAACAACAAAAAGCAGTCTACCACGTGGTGGCATAGGGCTTTTTCATGCTGTCTTGGGATTCTGAGACATGGAAATCCTTTAAATTGCAAAGGCATCTAAATTCCACTGGCATATTTGAAGATTTCAACTGGTGTGTTTGCATAGCATTAAGTGAACTTGTTTCAGAAAGTATTCAGGCATTAAACCTCAGTATTCCTGAATATGAGAATAGACCCTTTTCCAAAGAGGTTTCTTTCAGGAAGTGATGAGATACTGAAGAAAAGCAGGTACCCAAATGTGCAGTTTCTTTGACTATTGTTACCTTCTGAGTAAAATAACCAACTGTAACAAAATGAACATATTTTACCTTATTTTGACGGAGTTTATTCATGACCTCATTGAGAGCTGGATACCCTCCCTCGTATCTCCACAGATGAACTGAAACAGGCAAAAAGAAGCTTTTTCAGGGATGTCACAGACCTGTGCTAAATCTTACGGAATGTCACAGTATAAAATGTTGTTCATACTACAGAATTATACAAAACCCAGAAAGCAGGTAACATGTTTCAAAGTAAATGGCATTAAAGAAAACACTACATATGATTTCCTTGTGAAATGGGAGCATTTTAATAATGGAATCATCTGCTTTTGGAAAAAAGGTTCTCTTGGCAAATTTTGCCATCTACTCCAAAGACAACAGGGCAATTTCTGAAAGGGCTTTTTGTTGCCATGCTTTGGGATAACTTTATGTGACTGTAGTTTCAAGTATCCTCAATTTCCGAGGATAACTTAAGTTCAAAAATGTGCTTTATACCAATTTCATCTCAGAGCAATAGAGGGGTAGACTTGTTAATTCCGTAAATTACTCAAGCACAAAAAGCAACACACTTTCTGTAAGACATGAAAAATGATGCAAATGATGGTTTTGAGGTAAACATTATATTAAAAAAGGCAGAAGGTATCTGAACACGCCAGAATTGTTACATCTGCTAGGATCTTCCCCATATAAACATATTCAGGTATCCACATTTAAGTTTTTTCAAAGCATTCTCTCTTTAATAAATCATAACAGATGTCTTTAATAAGTTATAACAAGATGCATTTACAAGCACTTAATATAGCAAGGCAACAATATTTCACCTCAAAGAGTCACAAAAGCTATTTTCTCTCCTCTAAAGCAGCCCTGTGCCTGTTCTCTCCAGGAGAGCAAACTGGAGACTAATGTAAAGCAGTTCACTATGATAGCAGATTCATGCAGTGCATCTGCTTCTGCTGTCTTATCCCCAGGGCAAATTTGATTTATCCACCTAATATTAACATAGCCTGGGCACAAATACTGAACAAGTCAAAACCCAATACTCTGCTTCATTACACCGCTAGAACTGCTGCAATAACATTTTCAAGGCAAGCTATGGATGCAATTACAGATACAGTCAGTGTTAATAAGTTACAAAAGCAACGAATGAGACTTGGCTAAAATATTCTCACTTCAACTGCCTTCATTTCCCAATTTCCCCTCAACTTTTAAACTTGTTCTCAGACATTGGTTGGTTTATCTACTGCTACTTCTTTGCATTTGTTCAGTCTCAATATTGCAATGTGCTGTAAATGCAGGATGAATTAGTGTGTACATGAGTGCAGTTTTAATAACGAAGCAATTACATTGATATTAGCATAGCTCTAACAATGGAGCTACATAACAAACTAGGTAACAAGTATCAGCACACCACTCTGTGGCTTCCCATTCCTTCGATTTCCAAGAGCCTAGGGAATTTTTCAGGTTTTCTCTCTACACTAGACTCTCTGTATTTACCTCTGTAGCAGCTCTTCAGTCATTAATAGTTCCAACATACTTTCAATCTGCACACTTAGGCAGTATCCTTCTATGAGCATGAACAGAGATATTCTTACTTTCCACCAGTAAAGGCCTAGCTTATTGTTGAGTTTACAATGCAATCATTTCTTTTTTAGATGACATGGATGATTTGTACTTTGTTATCATACAGCAATTACAGTATGAAAGTCTGAGTAAAGCTTTTCATGCTGGCCAGTGCATGATAAATTCTGTCTTTGTAAGCCTTTGCCTTTACCCTAAATATTCAGGAACATGATCTGTGCCCACAACATATTAGAGGACCACATTTCACAAGCATTTCCCAGCTCTGTTAATCTACCACCTGGAAAACATGAAAGTGTATTAACAACAGGACAAATTTTAGGAATTAATGCTTTACTGTCAAACTCAACAAGACAAAAAGCAAGCACTGTAAATGTTAATATGACTACTGATAACTGATGCACACACACCCTCGCTGTATACACTGCTAGAGGTTTACTGTCAACAGAGATGATTTAAAGAGAAGAAACCTGCCAAGCACACGTTTCACTTGTATGGTTTTACATTCTGTTGTACTTCTATCTCCTACCAGCCTGATCTTGCTCTCCGTACCACGTGTTCCAAGTCCCCACCAGTGCACATGGGTAGTGTTTTTCTTCATGAATCTTTGGCAGCACCTCTTGACTTGAAAACAAGGAATACAGACACTATATTGCATTTCCTTCAGGGAGGCTACAGTTGATATGTATAACAAATCACCACACGTTTATCATTATGGTATGAAAATTCATAAGCTCTACTTTTCAGAAGAGAAAGCTGAAATACAAAGATCTGCTACACAGGGGAAAGATAGCTACAACACTATGGAAAATTAAGGGAAATGTTACCATTTCTTAAGACTGTATGACATACACAGCACAGTAGAATTCTTTTGAAGCAATACATTATGTCTGTCACCTACAAGGTTATCCAACACATTAGGAAAATAAGTATCAGTATGTCTCACTTACAAAAAAATACAGATTAACTACATGGGTGATATGCTTTGGGAAAAGCTTTCCTTTATCACGGGAGGTAGAACACACAAAAATAGCAAAGGACAGTCTTCTGTATCAGTTACAATGCTATTAACTGTGGAGGTGAATGAATACAACCAAGTATTTTGACAGATCAAATGACTACTGTATTTCATAGTATACCGCCTTACTCCTATCTACCATTTCAGAAAGTGGTTTTCATTTGAAGCAACTTACCCATTGAAGCATCCAGTGAAACTGCCTTCAAACTACCCCCAACACAGCATTTCTGTTTGACTTTTCCAAACTTTAAAAATGGCCTACATTAGCTTCAGGAGAAGTTTCACTGATTGCTGACTCATTGAAGCCAGCTTTCCTTGCACTGTAGTTTGATAAATAAGGCAATTAGCCTGGTTGAACGTCACCTTTTCCTATTTTCCCCTGAATAATTACCCCTCTTACTCAGTTTGGCTCACAGGCAATGAGTCTCTGCACAAGAGCAAATAAAAGGCTGGCCTTGGGCTGAGAGTATTAGATAGGAGTTTTCCGCTTGATTCTGGCACTGACTTTCTAGACAACCTTGAGCAACTCTCAGATCAATTTGTACCTCACCATTTTTCACCACACAGTGTAAATAAGATAGAATGACTCTCCAAGGCTGTTTCACCATCGGTTCATTTTCACAAAGAATAGTGAGGTCCTAAAAAGGCAGCTTTCAACAGCAATGTTAGATTATTACTATAACTCTAAAACATATTTTGTTGCAAATTATAGAAAAAACCCACCACATAATACCTTAAAACCTTGGAAAAAAAGATGCCATCTTTTTCCTTTTTAAAAATAACCGTTAATTCTTCTGGAGGAGTCCTTACCCACAGTCATTCATTAAGTACTCTCATAACTGTCTTCATTACACTATTTCTTTATTAATACATAATGACCAATCAGTATTCTGATTTGCTATAAAAAATTAATCTGTTCATCTTTCATTTAGGGGGAGGAGGGAGGAAAGTTCAAAGAGGCTTTGGGTTTTTTATTCCTCTACTCTTTTCTCCTTCCCTGGAATACTTAAATTTGCTCTGGATTAGGATAAATCTAACCACACATACTTCATGTGATTGCTGTCAGTAATTTCCTTCTTTGCTACTGTCTCTTTCCTTGCAAATAAAAGCCTCTGCTTTCACTCAATATTTAGTTACCTCACGAGATAACACAGAGAAATGGTTCCATCTTGTATAACTGGACAGGTTTATATTAAGCTTTTAAACAGAAAGCTGGCTGAATGTTAATTTTGCTTCTCTATTTCTTTTCCAAACAAAAAAAGCTAAATATACCTTATGACTGTTTTTCTAGTGGATTTCTATGTTTGTATAGGAAGGAAAAGAGTTTTGGGTTATCTAGTCAAAGGCTAGTACAGCCAACCAGTAACAGAGTAAAGGACATAAACTAGGAGTTGTGAACTTCTTCCCCACCCTCCAGCCCAGATGGTGTTCTCACTGATATAGCACACTTAAAAACATTGGTTGCAGTAGGGTATCATTATGGTAAGAATGTTTTGTTTAACTGACAAGATGATCACTGTCAGTGAGACAGCACTGCTGTTTTGAAACATGAGGCTCACTGCATTTCCAAATCTAAACACACAGCTTTTGAACAGGCAGTTGTGCTGGCTCCAGACCAGTGATTATAAAGGCAGAATAAAACCAAGATTTCTGCAATTTCATCCTTGAAATAGTAAATTCAAAATTTTACTAATTCATACATTTTATAAAGCTGTAACTTTCTGGAAAAGCTATTAACTACTGCTCCCTTTGAAGATATGACCCCAATGCCACGATCCTACTCAAAGATTTGCATAGCTCTTTAGGAGAAGATCTCAGCAACATTACTTTTATAAAAGGGCATAGATGAGCTGAGAAAAAGTCAACCCCTGGGTTTTTAAAATCTCCCCAAAATTATACTTGTTTCATACTAGCATGTCGTTTTACCTCTCCCTTTCCTTCCTGTATGCAGACAACCACTCTCAACACATTCCTACATGGCAGCTGGAATGAGACATCCTAACATACCAGGATCTTCCTGCACGGACCATCAACTGTAGGACAACTAAGGGAAGGGACAGAGCTGTTCCAACAAATGTCACCACTGTGTTCACAACAGGCATCATCCTAAATAGCAGCTTAGGAAAATGATACCTCCAAGAAGGAAGGCAGGGGGTGAAATGAGTGAAGTATCTATTGCCATTTCTCTCCAAGAAAAATATATCTATTCAACCCCATACCCTGAAAGTAAAAGCATAATTCTTCCACCTCCCCTCTACATAATTATATTTGCCAATACAGTTTATGATCATATCAACATGTCTAACCATGAAAACGTAATACACACACTTACCAAAGCTTGTTGTAGGCGTCTAGATATTCTGGTTTTACATTGTGAACTGAAACAACAACATTACGTGAGAAATGCAGGAAAAGAATGAAGAAATGGGAATGGGAAATATAAAGGTATCACTCACACTGTAGTTTATACAGACTGCTGGTCTCTCTTTTGGCTAGAAGGTTGGAGTGAGCATCTTTCCTTGGATCGACTTTGCGAACAAATAGCGACTTTAACCAACTGTCTTCACGAGGTCTGCTAGCTGAAGATGCCAGCCCCCTACATGTTAACAAGTACATGAGACTGTCACTGAAAATGCCCACAATCAAGTTTAATGCAAACAGGATCATAACACAGAGTTACATACATCTGTTATTAAAACTTGCCACGGAGCCACTTCCTATAAAGGTAAGGGCAGTTCTTTCCCCACTGAGATTCACCCTCTTACACACCATTTTAGTAGATGAAGAGCCAAACAGTTAACCATCCACCATCTACATTTGTTCTTTGTGTGCATGGCAGGGAATGGGTGGATAGCTGCTTTTGCTGCCTATTCATCCTCTTTTTAATCCTATGTCTTTACTCAAGAAGGCTGGGTCTGTCCTGATGTACACAGGCAAGAGTGAAAAAGAGCAAAAAGACAGTATACATAAGGGAGAATGCATACAGTGTAAATAGGAAAGTAACTGCCATATGTTCTTTAAACATAGCTCCAAAAATGAAAAGTTGAATAGTACATCTTTCCAGACAAAAAATATAATGCAAGTTTAACTTGGGAAAAAAATTACAAGTGGCAGGAAACAGCTTGCAAATATTCCAATTCCAAATCCTGGCAAGTGTACTATGTAGGGGTACACATCCCATTCTTTGTGCAACATCCACAATTTCCCGTTCTTTGAAGCAAAATTTCACTCTTTTTCTATGCACGCTTTATGCAGTTTCTGTTCACTTCCAAAGTAGCACCACTTCTCTTCAGACCACAGTACACAAAACATTACCATTAACTGTGCTTTTTTTAAATGTGTTAAAGGAATTATGTTTTTTTCCAGCTGACAGAAAAACCCTCATTCACCAAAACTTGTGTGCAGGAGGACAAAAAAGCTGACGTATTCAACTGCTTCTATACAATGTATGACATGGGACCCCAAGCTCAAATGTCTTCTCTGCTTTTCATAAGAAGCACCTCCTTCAATTTGCCTCTTTTGGATATGGGGTTTCTCCTGAAATACTGTAACATTTCCCTGACATACTAAAAGCATAGCACCACAGCTGGAAATTTAAACCTTTTCCCACTTCACTGTTTCACTGTTAATTACTAATAGCTCCAGAAGGTAGCTATCAATTCAATCTTCAGCTATAAAGCTGTCTTCCAGATAGCAAAAGCTTGTGACAATCATGCGAGGGGGGGTGTAAAATATAGGGAAAGAAAATCTCCACTTCCTTCAGGAAAACTACCTTAGTGAACCTGCCTGTCTGTATCACATAGGAGGAGTTCACACTAGCAGTGTTTTTCAACAATCAACCTTCTAGTCTCAATGCCTGAAAAGAACATAAAGAATTGGTTCACCTGTGGGAGCAGGATGGAGGAAACAAGCTATTTTATAGCAGAAAACAGTAACAACCAGAACAACTGCAGCTGACCTGACCTTCAATGTTAAGAAATAATGGGTAGATACCTTATTGGTGCATTTACTGAAAATGGTGACTTGTTTGGCCCAAGGCAAACACATGGACATGGCAAAAAGGACATGTTACCGTGCTGAAAGCTGAGTAGCTATTCCCGAGTACAAGCATTTAAAAGGGCATTCCATTATAAGGTTGTTGCCTGCAGTATTGTTGTCATACGTGTCACAGGAACACAAACTGCTCCAGATGATGGGGGGAAAACCCTACCCAATAAATCCAGGTTGGTTTAGCAATCTCCCTTACAGTAAGCATTAATGCTCACTGGACAGCAAATAGGGCTCTGGGAGACAGAACTCCATCCCAGTCCTGCAGTGTCTGTTTTTTTTCAACTCAGATCTGTAAATTATCACCATTTCCTCCCCTTGATTAAACAGAATTAGCAAACTAAGATTTAGAATGATATTCTATGAGGATTATTGTTTGCCACAACCTTTGAGGATGAAAGAGACAAATAATCATGATGCTTTCTTTTGTGAACCACCTTCAGCAGCAGCAAGAGTAAGCTAGAGTTATGGGGATAATACTGAAACTGGGAGAGTCCCATGTCTTGGATGTCCAACTGAACCTAAATCTGGAGGTATATTTAATTTTCAATACAATGAAGTGGGCAATACTTTACATTTATGTAAAATCTTTCACCTAGCAACTGTAATGTTCCTGATGAACAAGGACTAACAAATCATGACTATCCACCTAAATATACACTTTATTTACAATAAAGAATTGTATTTGTATATATATGTGTGTGTGTACATACATATAAATTTACTCAGTTTATTATATTTATGAAATACTCACTGCATCCAACCTGAGATGCTGGGGTTCTATTTTTAATGCACATCCTTAGAGAAGTCCTACACTACCAGCCTCCTTTTAGACACCCACAAATCAAGAAGTCCTGCACTGACTGCTGATTCACTTGTGTGGGCAGCATGTACCCAAGATTAGCAACTGGACTGCCAGTTGTAAGCATCAACCACAAATGAGTTCAAAACTAATATCAGCCAAAAGATCTACTTTTAATCAATATAACATTATGCCCCACAATATTATAATACCTGTACCAAATAAACAGATACTAGAATCCGATTGTTTTCCAAAACCCAAATACCACTAATGAAAATGTGAATATACACACAGAATGCATGTAGAGACTCTATACAGAATGACCATCACACTTCACAGTTGGTTTATTTTTTGGGAACAGTACTGATTAAAGGCACTGCTTGACTTGCTAACATGTTCTTACCCTACAAATGTTAACTATGGGCTTAGCTTCCTTGCTACAAAGATCTGGGGCTGTGAACACAAAAGGGTAATGCTGAATAGCTTGCTTAGATTAAAAACAATGGTGAAACCAGTTCTATCCCATTTAGCTTCTGCTTTAGCACAAACTGGGTGGGAGGTATCTGGAGAATTACTTCGATGTTGTAATAACCCATGTCTGCCTGGAAGAGAAAAACAACTTGTCTGTAAGTGGCAGGTTTTGATCTGTGGTCTAAACAAAGTTTATTTGAGACTAAACCACGCACATACACACCACATACACACTCCACAACTCTCCCTGTTCTTGTTAGAAACAGCTGCTTGCAGTGATGCCTTTAGCCTTGCACAAGGGCCGCTGTCCATACTGAGGTTTGAGACAGCAGGGAGGGAAAATGCATGTAGATCCATCCCAGATTTAGCGCTTCTGCTTCCAACGCCCAGGGAGCATCCTACACCCAACACGTGCTCTGAGAGCTCTGTGTGTACCCTTGCCACCCAGGAGCTGCGCACATGTCTGACCCTGCACACAGCAGACACATGGGCACGCAAATACCTGCACCCCAACCGTGATGATGTGTCTGTGTGTGTGCCCTGGCACCCCCGGGGTGTATGCACCTGCACACACACCCCAGCTCCTATGGGAAGGATGAACACATGTTCCCTCACACCCAAGGGGTACACACACATGCAGAAGTCCGTGTGGTCAAAGGAAGATGCTGATACCATGCCCCCTGACCTGGTGGAAACACGGCTGTTGGGCAGGGGTGCAGCCTGGCACCATGTGGAGCAGCTGTGCATGCCAACACCAAGGGGTTTTGTTGTTGTGTGTGGCTACGCACCCCAACACCAGAAGCCATGAGATGCAGGGTGCTCAGGCACCCTGTTGCTTTCTGGAGCTGGGATGCACACCCTGACCCTGGAGGGATGCCTGGGTGCAGAGCATCCATACACCTGAGCACCAGGACCACATGTGGGCAGGGTGCTATGGACCCCGACACCCGGCGATACGCGGCCGGAGGATGCACCCCATCCATTGCAGGGCCGCGGTGGCGGTGCAGTCAGAACGCGGGACACAGGTGGGGCGGGACTTGGGAGGAGGGAGAAGAAGGGGCTGGCTCTGGGGCCCATGACCTTGAAGGACACCCCGAGCGGATCGCACTCCCCGCCCCACGGGAGGGCCGCGGGCCCGGCCCGTCGGCTGCCCTGGCGAGCGGGGCGCCATTTCCAGTCAGGAAAGGGGGTGAGGGGAAGCCTGCTCGGCGGGGCGAGGGGAGGCGCGGGCGGCGTCGGCTCCGTCTCCATCGTCCCTCGGCGGCCCGCTCCCGCCCGCCTCACCCCCTCAGGCTCACCTGAGGGCCAGGCCGCCGCTGGGCGGGAGGCACGGCACGGCGCTGGCTCCCGCCAGGCTCCGCCGCAGCAGCACTCGCGCCGCCATCTTGCTCCGGCCGCCTCCCTCCTGCGCTGTGAGGGGAGGGGGGGGGGGAGGTTTGGGGGTCTGCGTGTGCGCATGCGCGGGCCGCCCCAGCGGAGGACCCCGCGTTGGGGTGAGCGGAGGGCGGCGTTTGGATGTGTGATCCCCAAAAACGGGTTTAGAATCATATGGAAACGCTTGTTTCTTATTCACCAAACGCGTCGTTCACCCGGGGGCAGCTGAAGTGTTGTCTTTGCACTGTGCTCAGCTACAGCCGTGGTTAAATTGGTGGTGCGTAAATTGGTACTAGCGTCAAACCTTTAAATAGCTTTAAATATAAACTTGTAATTAGGCTAATAGTCAAGGGTCAGTTCTAAAAGCAACTAGCCAATACACACCGAAAAGTTAATGAGCAAACCTTGCCTTCCTGCGGAGCAATCACATCACCCTTACCACTACCAGCACTCAGAGGCACCTGTGATATGCTTTAACATCAGTGAAATACAATGCTTGTGGGGACTTTAAAAGCCGGTTTAACCTACAGTTGCCATCATTCTTTTAAAAAGCAAGTTAAGGCTAAGTACATTTAACCACACGCTGAGCTCTAGAGCAGGCCTCCAAGAGCCTACCTGTAAACTGGAAACCACATGCAACCTTCTGTGACTGAGCAATCTTCACACAAGAGAATGATATTTCAACAGCTAATCAATAAAAATGACAGGAGAAACAGGGAAAGATTTACTTCCCCAATTATATGTAGATGTAACTCATAAACCAAACAGGAAACTATTTCTATTTCTTACAAGCATTACACATCTCGCTATTAGAACAGTCACATCCCAAGTTCTGAGGGTTAAGTGCCTTTACTGCCTGCTCAGATACAACTTCAGTGTTATTTCCCACAACCCAGGGCTGTGCTCCAGCCTGGGTCACATTTCTCTCAATCTCTGCTAGGGATGGAGTTTCACATTTTACATTCGCTGGAACTGAAGTCAGAGCCCAGATTTCCTTCCCCTTCCACAAGCACCTTAATCAGCCAGCTACAGTTACCAACTCATTTGCATCAATCTAAACCACTTCAACATACATACCAACAAGAATAACCTACAGCCATATGTTTAAGACACTTCTTCAAAGTCAGAGACCATGTTCACGTTATTGATTTAGTCAATTTGAAGTGCCTTGTCATCCTGGGACAGGATTTGAAGACTGGCATTCAACGAGTGGGACTTTTTAGTTTGAAACACTGAAGGAAACACAAGTTTCTCCTTCTTCCTGGCTCAGATAATTTGCTGAGTTCAACTGAACTTTGGTAGCAAACTGCAGGCAGCTGAAACTGATTTCATATAGGTGAAGGAAATTGAAGGGCAAATAATAAAATAGAACACAACTACCAGCATAATATGACTCAGTTTCTTAAAGAAAGATATTTTAGGTCAGGGGAAGTCTGTTCAGATAAACCTTGTTTAGCTTCTGATCTTAAAGACCAATTCCACAGCCAGATGCTTCAAAAAAGGCTTTCTCATAGCTTTGATATACCACCCTCCCCTCCATAGAGGGACATGGAATGCTGTCCCCACAGTGCTGCATTTTGAGGCAGATGCCCCTTTAGATCTGAACAAAGAGCTGGCAATACAAAGCTCCTAGAACAGCCACACGCTCTTGGGTTGCTTTATGTCCTGGAAGACATGACACAAGACTCCCTGAACTGTAGCAGGATGAAGTTATCTTTAATCATTAACTGCTAAGGCTTTCTAGTTTTGTATTAAAGTACACAACAAATCAGCACCTGTACCTCTCCCAAAATGTGTTGTTTTAATTAGCTTTTCTGGCAAGACTAAATCTAACCATCTTTAAATCTGCTTTTTCAGCCTTATATTCCCATCAGCTTCTCTTTCCTGCTGGCAGCTCAAATTGACCCCTCTCTCGCAGAACTAAATACTTGCTTTGGGCAGGTTACAAAGGCAAGCATGCTAAGCTACCCAAAGTTTTTATTCTCACCTTACTGCCATTATAAAGGCAAATTACAGTGGTTTTGAGAGTCAGAGATTTTGGAAGTCAGAAGATACTGCTATGTGGTATGAGCAACTGTAAGAGGAAATGAGGACACATGCAGGTAGCTGGTTTTAAAATTCCACACTTCTTTTTAAAAGGTTTAATAGCATTATCTTAAGTAATACCAGAAAAGACAAAAAACTGTCTGAAATACAGATCAAATAATATAATCCTCCCACCAAACCTAAACATTATACAGTTATATTCTTGCCTTTCTCCATACAAAAGAGTCATTCCAGGTGAGCAGTTGCCTTTAGAACTGTCAAGGCTTGGGGTAAAACTACATGCAACAAAATGAAGTGTTAACACTAAACTCACATTTTCTCTTATTTTAATTTAAAGATTTGAGGTGCCAATCAATCTCTGTAACATCTCTTCTTATAAGCAACTACATTTACTATTTATTTGGACTACAGATCTCACTGAAACATGTAACATACAACAGCAGGGCTCTCAATTTAAATATTTCCCCCCTGTTTGTCTGTTGAGCAAACTTTAAGTTCCTGAAGTTTTTCACTGAGATATGTAGTATCTGCCTCTGTCAGATTTTCTGAATCTGACAGATTTTCAAGGAATCTCGTTCCTGCACAGGGTTTCCCTGTTATTGGATCTATGACTTTTCCAACCTTGAAAACAATTTCAGCCAGTTCATGTTTCACATGTTTGCTCCTTCGCTCAGGCAAAGCCTTCAGAAGAACAATGTCTCCAACAACACACTGCTGCAACGGATCATGGGCAAAATAGGTTTTTCGTTTGTTAAAGAACTGTAGAAAGAAAAAAAGAAATAGTGGCATTAGATTTCAAAATTAAGCAATTGACAAATATATAGCTAATATAAACCAAACTATATTTCACTAAGAGTAAAGCTTTATATATTTTTCTTAAATTAGATGCTCTCTTGTTCTGCTGTGTTAACTCTTTCTCTCCTTAGGATGCTTCACATCAGCACTGCTTCAGCAAGGCGGTTGCCTTGGCTCTTCCAAGCTGAATGACTTCCCTGTGCAGTCCACAATTCAAGAACTGATGTTAATTTTTATTCATCCTACTACGTTTAAAGTTCACCAGTTTTGAAATCAGTATTCTGATGTTTGTCATTCGAGTTTTCTTGCTCAGTTTTCTTTCATATAAAAATTCAGTATTTATTCTTACTGGAGTGGCAGAATTCAGAACCTTTCTTTTAAGAAAGAAATCAAGAGGTTCTTCTGCTGCATAAAGTAGTGGGCTGATTATCTAATCCTGACTCTACCCTTAACCTTCTGGTCAGCAAAGGCAACTTATTCCACCCACATGTACCAAGGTTTCTGTATCTAAAAATGGAGAAAATATTAATTTTAACTTCCCTGTTTGAAATGCATTAATCAGAAGTGATAAACACAAAGCTCGTATAGCACATCACAGTATAGATTCAAATACTAGCTATGCCTACAATGATGCATACAGGAAAACTGCTAAAAAACTCACTGTAAAAGTGACTAATGTCAACTTTCCAAATCAAAGCACACTCCAATATGAGAAATTAAAGTGTGAAACAGCAAAAACTTACCTTCTCAACTGAGATCAAACAAAGTGCATTAACAAAGCACTTCAAAGAAACACATTTAGCAGGCAATTTGTAAGGAAGTGCCCTCACAAGGCACTGCTTGTCACCCTTTGCAGTCACCCCCACAACTGACAATCATTAGGTATGTTCCTTAAGGAGTTTGCCTTGTAAAGAGCTATCAAAAATCCTAAGTCAAATCAATGAAACATTCCTCCAGACAGAACAAAAATTACCATGCAAGACAAGCTGTTAACCAGCTTTTACCTTTAGCAAGTACGGATCTAGCACAAGCCTTGTCACTCTCACTTTGGCAGTTTTCTGCATTTTGGTTCCTATTACTTTCCCTACTATCCATTTTGCATGGACAGCTCCACGTGGTACAGACATTGTTTATGTATGGTCATCCAGCGCCTGGCAACAAGCAAGCAGACACATTATTTTAACCAAAATCCTCCCCAAAATCAGTTTCTGATCAATAGCAAAGTTACGATTTTCATTTCAGACTAACAGCTTAATTAGGTCACTTTGTTGGAAAACCAGGATAGATATATGCAGCTCAAAACTTCATATAGTGCACTATCTCAGCCTTGTTTTATGGTATAAGAAGGGGTATCAACATGTCCCCATTACCAGGGAAAATTACTTCAGGATGACAGTAAAAATGGACATAATAACGTAAAGATGTGATCTTACCCCACAAATTCCACAGAATTCCTTTGAATCGTGCCAATTGCCACATGCACAATAGTGAAATGTGTAGCTGGGGAAGTTAGGAATATAACTCTCACTCCAGCAGCTGTTTTTGCTGGAGACCTGTGTATCAGGTCTGGGTATAACCAGAGTTAACCCAAACAGGGAACAGCCTGTAAACTTCGATTCAGCAAGTAATTTGCTTCTGTGTGTCTCATATTATCTGAGCTGATGAAACTTAAGGAAGTTAATAAGCTTCTCAAGGCTTAAATGACATATCAAAGAGTTGCCTGACCTACAGTAAGTGTAATCACTTTTGAGCTAGTTCACTCCTCTAAGTAATTACACTCCATTACGTTATTTGATTTAATTAGGGTGAGCTTTCTATATCACTTTTGCAAGAGTCATGGGCAAAATAAGACTTGAACCAACATTAAAACCGATGGAGACTAATGCCCTTCTCTCCCGCCCAGCTATGTCCTGTTAAACACAACTGACCTGTTCAATTCTCCTTCTATCCAATTTGCAAGATTATATGGCACTTGCTTTGATGTCACAACACATCAAAAGCAAAGTTTAGGAACACACAGACACTCGCATAGAACGAAACGCTCCAAGCAGCAATGCTCAGGGTAACTTTTACCATCCTTGACTCAACTGTGTGACCCACAGGGCTGCAGCAGGGAGTGAGAGGCCCTCCTGTACAACAGGGCTAAGCACCCCCAGTCACAGTGGCCAGACCGGGGAGAGGCAGACCCCTACAGAACACCCACAGAACACAAAGGAGCTGCCGGGACAAGATGCAGACAACATCCCCACAGCAAAGGGACAGAAGAGGGAGCTCAAACAGGCCTGGAACCCTCCGCCCCCCTGCTCTCCACAGAGCTCCGCACCAGGCCCAGCCTCAGCTACCCCTCTGCCATCAAGGCTGAAGGGAAGGCGCTGTCCCGCGGATGCCGGGCTGTGCCTCAGCAACCTCCAGAGCGCAGTTCCAGCCCGAGGACCGCCCCGTACCCCGGTACCCCATAACCCGGTACCCGACAAAGCCCTCACCGGCCACCGATATCACCACTACACCTCAAGGACCCTACGGAACCGGAAGCGGCAGACCCGGAAGAGCCGCGCGGCAGCGGGGCGGGGCCAGTGGCGGGAAGGGGCGGGGCCTCCTGGGAGCCTTTAAAGGCGCAGGCGGCAGGCGGCTCCCTCAGTAGCGGGGCAGGGGCGGTTCTGTTGTGTTGTGGTTGGGGCTGGGTCATGGATTAGTGAGCGCTTAAAGATAATAGAGATAGGGGTTTTATCGTGTCCTGGGCAGAGGGGAACCTGCCTGGGCTTGTAGCTAGGGGAGACTGCTGAGAGGGTGCCGCCTGTGGGGCTCTGCCGCCTGTGGGGAGGCTTGCCCTGTACCGAGCCCCTGGGTTCACACAGCTCAATCCAGCCTGATTTTTGCTATCAATAACTGATGCAGGTGTGCGTTCAGCAGCGGTTGTGCTGCAGGGCCGGGCGCGCTGGGGGTGGTGGAAGGAGGAGAGGAGGCTGAGCCGTGAGACCTGAGGTGCTGTTCGCCCTCAGGGTGAAGCTGGTTCCCAGCACAGCCCCTGTGCGGAGGTGCCGCGAAGGTACCTCGGGTTTGTGCTTTTCCTCTTGCTGTTACGTGGATGAGCCAAATCTTGAGGTTTTGCCATGTAAATACAGAGTGATTGTAACATCTCTGAAGGGACGGCTGGCTCATACATACCCAATTCGGTGTCTGTATCTAAAAATGGGGGGGAACCCACCAAAAAATCACTAAATAAGGGAACAAACCCCCCACCTTAGAAACTAAATAATGGCAAAGAGAAGGTCTTTGCTGTTGCATTTGAGGTAACGTGCCCTGGCAGCTCATGGGGCTGGTGGTTTCTCTTCCTGTGACTTGAGGCTACCACCGTCCCTTTGTGCAAGCGCTTTGCTCCTCACTTTTCAGGCTCCTTGGGTGTTATTGTCCCGTCTGCACTCACCATAGAAAAGGGCAGGGAGGGAATCGTGTTTACTTAGCAGGACAACACCGTGCTGCTTCCCTTTTTAAGGTGGTTGGGTATGGTGCTGCCAGGCTGTTCTTTGTATGGCTGGAGACATTGCTGAAATCCTTTGCTCACATACGCTCAAAAGAGTTAGTTGGAAGCTCATTAGCAGTTCTTGCACATCTCCAAGGCAAGATTCATGGGTTTCTCTTTATTTTAGTGCCTTACTGGGTGAATTGCAGTGGTGAAAAGTTGGGAGGAGTCTTGCTGGCCCAGGCAGGAAATGGTTAAGAGCCTTTCATATCACCTGGGAAAGCAATCCTTTGATTTTTCAGAGGGCGCTAACATGCTGCAGTTCATAGGAAACAAAGGGAAGGGGATCAAGTATAAAAGTTGTTCTTGGGTTTTATTTTCAGTGGGAGAACTTGTGAGGGCTGGATACTGATGCCTGCTGGAAATGATGGACATTTGGATTCAAAAGAACTGATTTTTCCTTATCTTCTTTCCGAAAGTGATCTGTGAGGTAAGTTTTGATTCCAGCTGGTGACTTTAGATAACTTCTTTTGTAGACTGGGAGCTAAGGAGAAACCTTTCTGTCGTTGACCCATTTTAAAGCAGCAAATTCTTCGCTTAAATTGCTACTTGGGCAGGGCGCGCAGGCTGAAGTGTGAGTCAACAATGGTAAAAAGCCCACAGAGCTTTCCTGTATTGTCTGCATTCAAATGGCTTGCATTAATTTCGGAGCTTAAGTATAAAGATTCAGGAGCTGGGAGAATGAGTCAGGGGAATTTGTGATGAAGAGGAGCAGTAAATACCTCAGCGATGACAGGAGACATTCAAATTGGAGTAGGAGCTGTGTTAATGTACTTTTGCAGTTGAGGCTTCAAGCATCTTCTGTTGGTGCCTCTTAAACCACTTCTCAAACCTTGTTTCTCTAAACCACGCTGCACTCCAAAGGGTTTTGTATTTCTAGCTTGTGTAAGGACTTTGCTAGCAGATGGTACCGTTGCTGCCTCGCTGCAGTGCTGGTCTTTAGGGTTAGACTGTTTGTAGGGGGGTAAGAGAGCGGTTTCACAATTGCTATTAATTCCTAACCTGTTAATTAATTGCTATTAATTACTAGTAATTAATTGCTATTAATTCCTAACCTGTCTGCAGCTGACACTAAGGAGGTCTCACCTTAAAAAATGTGGTTGGCTTTTCTGTTTGTGTGGAAACAGAGTGTGGCTGACCCAAGTGTGATTGGATGGTAATAGCTCACTGTTGTCACTGACAGCGAGTGCCATGTGAAGGGAAATGTTTATACCCTATAGAGAGAGCCCTGGAAAGCATCCTTGGGAACCTTAAACTGAAAGTAAATAGTACTTTTGGGAAGGTTAACTGCAGTTTGTTCACTTTGGTATTTGCCTGTCTCTAACGTACTGAATCCTGGTGAATTCATTGAGCTTGGTGTGTGTGTGTGCTGATTTAATTTTATTTCTTCTTTGTCATTTTAAGTTAATACTGGAAGTGGCAGCTGATGTGTGGGTTATTCCCCACATTGATAGAATGCAGCGCAGTGATGCAATACCACTGCCCATCTAGTGCTGTGATAGATAAGCATCAGTCCTTACAAGAGTCGCCTTGCCAGTTCTTCCAGCTATTGCCTGCTGTTCCCAGTTTCCCTTGCACCCCTATGTTTCGCTCAGGGATTAGTTTCTCATCGTCAAAGACTGAAGAAGACTGTAATCGAGTCAGAGCTGGTGGATGGCAGCTCTTTCATCTTGATATGAACACCCTAAAAGGCAGAGTCAGGACTGTTTAGTTCCTGCAAATGATATTCCTCAGCACTGCACTTTTGTTCCCCTCATCAAGCAAAGCTTTTATCATTTTCCTGCTGGCTTTCATAAGGTACAGGAGAAGCTGTGGACGTTCACAGCTTCTGAACTCTCTGTTCCCAGATTCTGGCTGGACAGGAATCTTTTTATCATCCCGCCCTATTTTGGATTAATGTGTTACTTGGTAAGGTTATGGCACACTGATCTATCGCATTTCGCTGCTTCTGGGTCTTGAGCTTAGGTCCCCGTGGCAACTGTAGAAATAAATCACTTGGAGCTCAGTGACAGAAACTCTATCTTGAAAATACATTGCACATGATTCACAGTTAAGTGTTGTTATTAGCAGGGATCTAGAGGGTAGATTGCTTTTGCACTTTAACAAAAGATTACAAACCCAGATTGCCTTATTCTGCAAGATTCCTCCTACTTGGAATCTTAGGAAATAACTTAGGAAAAAGTTATTTTCCTAAAAATCTTGACTGTTAAGTGCTTTTGCTTATGTTTTCAGTATCTGACATTCATTTAAGCTGTTCAGTGTGAAAACATTTTCTATTTCTTTACCAGTGCTATTGATTAAAATGCAGTTTACATTTCTTGGGAAAATTTGATATTCAAAAATGTCTTTTCACTGTGAGTCAGAATGTACTTTTCCATGGAATAAAAATTCTGGAAAGGAAAAAAAAATGCTATTGGAAATGTTGAACAAATTATATTGTTATTTCAACCAGGTTATAGAAGAAAAAGGAAGAACTTCAAAGTCAAAATGAAGGGCTCCAGTATTTTTTGTCATATTTTGAGAAAATGAGTACATTCTTCTGCAGTTCAATTTTATCGGTTCAGCATTTTCCATATGAAACTCTTTGAGAATGTTCTGTACTGGCCCTAAACCCAAGTTCCTGTTTAAATCCTGTTTCAAATTACATCTTAATGAACTGTGAAGCTTTTTATTTTGTCTTTATCCATTAGTGTTTCTTCTAGAACTAACAGAAGGAGTTGTTTCCCGTGTTGTAGTTTGTAGTTCTCATGCTTTAACTGCTGTATCCAATGGTACAATTATTTACAGTAAATCCCTGGTTTTGAGGAGAACTGGCCAGGAAAGACCTTTGGAATGTCACAGGTTAACATGGATTTTTCCTGGTAGCTGTGCTGCAGCTTGCAGATTAGAGATCAAACAACATTACTGGAATAATTACTGCTTTTGGGTGCCTTCACATGATGCTCTCCTTGTTAATATTACTGTGGCCACATTACACCATTCTACTATGGTAATTTTCTGGGGTTTAAATATTCCTTTTCCCTTAATTGAGAACACATGAAGTTGGGGAGAGTGCTTTAGGGGCATGTGGTTGCCTGCGTCTTGAGGTGAGGAGCAGATACTGTCACACTGTTTGGATAGAAGTTCAGAAAGATAGAAATTCCATCCTACGCTTTCCCAGCATCATCATATTGCTATTAGTGAATTTCTCTTAACCTGTCTGCAGTTTAATTAAGCCTATTATTCCTTGTTCTAACCACTGTGTCAGGAAGAGCAGATGTTTACAATGTTTTATCCCGCTTGTCCCTTCTCTCTACTACCCATGACTTTCATTTTACCACAGATTATTTTCTAGCCCTTGTAACTCTCCTTTGGATTTGCTCCATTTCGCCCTTTATCTTTCCCAAGTGTGTTGCCTCAGCCTGGACAAGACTTCAGCAGAAGCTTTACTTTTCAGCTGACTGCAGGAAGAGGGCTCCTCAACTGGTCTCAGTGGTGTCAGAAAGATGAATTTCCTCCCAAGCCTTTCTTCCCTACCACTGAGTTGTCTCAAGTACTTGTTCTCAACTCTGCTGCTGATGTCCATGTGATTTGGTAACTGACTCACCTGTTCTCTGCCTCAGCTTCCCTACAATTTGAAAAGAAAAACTTCCATATACCTTTCACCTCCTGTTTAGCTACTTTAAATTCCTGGTTGAGGAGCACATACAGAGTAAGCTGAAAATAATCAGTACATTTGCAATCCAGTTTTGAGATCAGCAGAAGCAAAGAAGGGGACAAGATAATGTATAAAATCCTGGAAGGTTCAGACAAATGGAACCTTTCAGTTTAAACTGGAACTTTATTTTGGAATTCCTTAAGGAGAGACTGGAAGTCTGCCACAGTGTAATAGTCTTACATTGTAGGAAACCAAGAATGCCTCAGCCTCTTCTTGACCTATATAGTTCACAGATACTAACTGGGTTGTGCAAGTCTGAGCTGTATTTCTGTAAAGTAAAAAGAAGAAAACTTTGCAGGCTGATATCGTGTGCTCAGAAATAAACACCTGAAACCTGCATAGTGCAGATTCTCACTATCATTTAACCCTAGCTTTTAACATTTGGTTTGAATGGTATCCACAAAACCCTTGTGGCTGTGAAAATAGCACGTCTCATCAATTTTCTTGATGGCATGCAGTCAGTTGCTCTTAGAATATTAGATTTGTAAAGGCATTTTCTGTAGGCTTCTGCAAAATTAAATTCATTTCATAGAACTCCACTGGGAAAATTAACTTTTGTCATAACGAGTTAGTATGCCCAAGAGAACATGGTAAATTCAGCTTAATTTCACTGCAGTTATTCTTGGCATTTGTATCATGTCGAGGAGTGAAGATCTCATGTTGTAAAGAAACTCAGTAGGTTAGTGGCTCAAGGAGCCATAACTAATGGAAAAAGACTGAATTGGATTTGGCATCATAAGGTTTTGCTGTGTGATGTAGCACTTTACTGTTTTACAAGTGGAGCTTCCACTGATGCCACAGAGGCCTTTGAGGAAGGAAATTGTGCTTGAGATATATAAAAGGGATGAGGAATGTCATATTTCTGTTGGCATTATTCAAAAGCCAAGTATTGTATCCATTGCAGGGTCTTCTTGTAAGAGACTGCTGAATTGCATGGATGGTGGGGGCTTGTATGGAGCATGAGGACTGGACTGAAGGTTCCCTAGATGCCATAATGAGAGGCAGGCCCCTGGATCTTGCAATATGAGGTCTGAATGATGTTCTTTCTAGTACTGTAGGAACCCAGTGTTTGCCAAGGTCTGAGGGAAGACTGGAATGACATTTTGGAGCAATTTATTTTCAGGTGCAAACTAGATTTAAAGATCAGACTGAATCTTAAATGCATATTTAAAGGTGACTTTATTCTTCAAGTTTGGATTTGTCCTGCTGTGGAAGCTAGCCAAGAAAACATTACTGGATTTCCAGACCTGAAGGTAATGCATGTTTGATTTCAGGTGTGGCTGTCCTCATAAACTAAAAAATATGTCCATTCGAGGCCTGAAGAAGAAACAACCAAAGACTTTTAAAGTCAAAATTGTAACAGTGGATGCTGAAATGGAGTTCAGCTGTGAGGTAAGAGTCCTCAGCAGAATGCCAGAAAGATGGAAACTGATCTTCGTATGAGCAAGGCATACATTTGAAACCTTCAGGTTATCAGTTCATGGATGGTCTTAAAACTGATCTGTTATTTTTAGAAACAATGGATTACTCAGGCTGAGATGTATTATTTTAAACAGCACTGGTCAGGGTTTTAAGCTGTTCCATGAAATCCATTTGACTGTGATACTGCTAAGTTAGCAGTAAGCCTGCTTTCTTCATAAGCATTCTAGCACATAATGCAGGACTTGTTTGTATATATACCTACTTTTTGAATCATAGAATGATTTGGGTTGGAAATGACCTTAAGATCACCCAGTTCCAACCCCCCTGCCATGGACAGGGACATGTCACACTAAACCATGTCACCCAAGACTGTCCAACCTGGCATTGAACACTGCCAGGGATG
>JBCJKH010048943.1:0-12500 GCA_039877255.1 Loriculus beryllinus
AATGGGGTAGGATGGGATGGAGGGGTGGGGGTACAACAGGATCAGGTTGTGATGGGATAGGATGGGGAAGGATGGGACAGGGTTGCAATGGGGTAGGATGGGACAGGACGGGGCAGGATGCGCCAGGGTTGGGATGGCGTGGGGAAGGATGGAGCGGGATGGGACGGGGAAGGATGGGACAGGGCTGGGACAGGGAGGTGGGGGACACGCCGGGAGGGGTCAGGAGCGGATGGATCCGTCCCGGCCCTGGCACGCACCAGCTTGAGCATCCACGTGCTGCCGCGGCAGGTGGCGAAGCAGCCGAAGGTGCCCAGGAGCACCACGACGGTGCCGGCGCCCGCCAGCACGAACGGGACGTTGGTGGCCTTCTCGTCCAGCAGCGAGAAGTACACGGCGAGGCTCACGCTGCCCCACACGCCCACCGCCAGCAGCACGATGCCCGACACCTGCGGGCACGGGGCAGAGCTCGCCACTGTCGCGACAGGGCGGCGCGGGCGCGACAGGCGGCGGGGCGGGGGCGGGCTCTCACCCAGAAGACGAAGGTGTAGGTGAGCAGGACGCTCTTGAGGCAGGTGATCACCGGCTTCGTCTGCAGCCGCCGCGACGGGGACGCCATGGCCGACACGGACCGAACACTGCCCCACAAGTTCCGCTCCGCGCCGGAGCCTCCCGAGCGCTTACGGAAATGGCCGAGCGCCACCGAAGGCGTCGGCGCCGCGCCGCGGAGCGGTGCTCCTCCCTCCACGTGTCGCCCCCTGCAGGCTACATGCCGCCAGTGCCGGCGCTGCATCACCTCTGGTGTGCCCCGGGTCACCCTCCGCTCCTCCGTGCCCCCCAGTCCTTGCTCCGCTGCCCTTGTCATTCCCTGCCTGCCCCGTGCCCCCACTCCCTGCCCTCCTGCCCCAGCACTGCCGATACACGCCGGCCCCACCATGGCCCCCCGCTCCATCCCATATGTCCCCCCCAGCAGAGCACGGACCAGCTGGGGCAACCACCCCGTGCCCTAGCACATGGCACAGCCACCATAGGGCCTCTTGGCTCCCCTCTGCTGCCAGGCCAGCTGTGCTGTTAATTACTGTGCTGGCTGCCACATAATTAGTGCATTCAGACAGAGTCGTGTCCCCTCCCCCCCCCCCGCTGCCCCACACCAGCTCTACCTGCCCATGCCAGGCTCATCTCTCGCCCGCCCTCATCACCGTGCTCCAGATCCCAAACCCCAGGCAGCGGCTGCCTCCTCCCATCCAGTCCCATGGACTCGGGTCCTAAGGAACGTGCTTCATTACCTCTGCGCCGCGGGGCTGAACCTCAGCTGGAAAACAGCTCCCAGCTGGAAGCGTTTGCCTCCGGACCGCGTTTGGAGCCCGCGGCTGCAGCGGGGCTCTCCCTCCCTCCTGGCACAAAGAGTCCTGGATCCCAGGGGTTCATCCTTAGCATCCCGGAATCCCATTCCCGGAGCTTGGCACAGACTCGCCTCTCCCCTGTGTCCAAACAGGCTCCTGGCTTTACTTGCAAAGGGAAAGGATCCCACAACCTTCCAAAGCCCGAGAAGCAGGAGGTGCGTTGGAAAACGGGAGATCCTGGGACTTGTTATTTTTAACAATCCCATCGTTTTGGGCCTGACTCACGGCTTTTGAATGCTCGGGACGGGCAGCAGAGGGGAGAAGGAGATTTGCTGAGCGCAGGCAGCAGGGCCGTGGTCCTGCTCCCAGCCCCGCACGGCCCCCAGCATGGCGCAGGATGCGGCCCCCGTCCTGCTGGTTGTCCTGGCCAGGCTGGTGTCATCCACGTGGCATGAAGGTGAGTGCTGGGCTCCATGGGGATGCAGCCTGCGGGGTCCTGCTCCCATTGGGGGCTCGCAGTGTAGAAGGAGGGAGGGGAACAGGGTGTGGGTGATGGGGAGAGCAGCAGTGCCTGTGGGGAATGGGGTGCTGTGGGGGAGCAGAGCGGGTGCTGGGAGGCATCCAGAGAAGAGCAAAACCAACTCTGCACCGCGCCTGCAGCATTCCCACTGACCCCCTGCTCCCACGGGACATTGCATGCAGATGTTTGCTTGGATCAAGCACTCAGTCCCACAGCCAGGTCAGGGATCAACGCTTTTGTTCCGTTTGGGGGGTTCCCGGTTCCCTGCTCCCGTCCCCATCCCATTCCCATCCCCTTGCCATTATGCCAGCACCGCTGGCTCAGAATGCTCCTACCCAGTGTCCCCAGGTGAGAAGGAACAGAAAGGGAATGTCACAATGAAATGGCACATCTGCCTGCAGGGATACAGTGCAATCCACCCTTAGAACCCTAGTGAGGGGCTCGGTAGACCCCCAGGAAGCATCCCTGCTTGGGGGAGTCACTGACATCCCTACCAGCAGTCCCATGAATGCCAGCCCTGCTCCGGTCCCCTCCGCTCCCCAGGGCAGCATGGGAAGCACATTGGGATGAAAGGTTTGTGGGAACGAGTGGGCAACTTCATGGAGCTTGTGGGAAGCAGCAAGGAATTGCTCCGTAATTAAGTTCATGTCAGAAAGATTTGTAATGGAGTTTCCTCCCCGGGGCTGCTGCTGGGAACGGGCTCCGTGGATATCCCCCTCCTAAAGCCCGGAGCAGGGTGAAGAGGAGTTGCAGCCACAGCAGGAGTGCTGCTTTACCTGGGGTCCCTCCGCTCCCAACCCATCGGGAGCAGGGAGTGCAGTGGGATGGGATGGATGGATGATGGCGAGGAGGGGGCCAGCAGAAACACAGCGGAAATGTGAGCTCAGAGCTGGGGAATGCTGTGCCTGCTGCAGCGCTGAAGGAGAGGACAAAGCCCTCAGCCCCTGCCTGCTGGTCCGTGGCCCATGGAAGGACATGAGGATGGCACAAGGCTGTCCTCCTCCTATCCCTGGGGCCAGGGGTGGTGTGGGGCCAGCTCTTCCAGCAGCTTCACATTCCCTGATGGGAGTGGGGGGCTGCAGCATCCCTCACCTTGGCCAGGGGCTCCACTGGGATGAAAGGGCAGCTCTATGTACTCCTTTGGGATGCTGGATGGTGCCATGGAGAGGGTGGAAGCACTTCCCAGAAGTGCAAAGCCAGGGGTCGGTGCCAGCCCGCTCTGTGCCAACTCCTGTTTCCTGCCATAACCACGGCTCCTGCCACTGTTTAGTCTGCAGCCGGTGCCAGCACACACAGTGTCACTGGGGACTGGGCTCACTGTCTACCAGGCTTAACCCTTGATGGCAGCCCCAGGAGCAGAAGGACAGGGATGGTGATCTCTCGTTGGGATATTTCAGTGCCGGAGGGATGCACGGAGTCATCATCACCTGGGTGCTGCTTCAACCACAAACAACTGCACAGCAGCCTCCCAATCTCTTTCCTCCTCCCCAGGGTCTGGCTACTACCCCTCCGAGAGCCACACCAACGAGGTTTACACAGAATATGTGCCCCCAGAGCCTGCCCTGGACTACCACCGAGGTACCCTCACCCCAACCCATCCCTCAGGGCTCCCCATGGGCACACTGGGTCACCGTGGGGCCGGGTACCCCCCTCACTTGGCTCCTGCCCCGCAGTGCCGCAGTGGTGCGCAACGCTCAGCATCCACCGCGGCGATGCCACCTGCTACTCGCCCCGCGGCGGCTCCTACCGCAGCTCCCTGGGTACCCGCTGCGAGCTGAGCTGTGCCCACGGGTAGCGGCTGGTGGGGCCCAGCGCCGTGCAGTGCCTGCCCAGCCGCCACTGGTCCGGGATGGCGTACTGCCAACGTGAGTGAGCCCCGGCAGCCCCAGTGCGTGCCCTGCCCTCGGGTATGGCCGGGGAGCCGCTTCCCTCCCTCCCCTCTTGGCTCTGTCCTCGGCAGAGATCCGGTGCCACGTGCTGCCCGCGGTGCTGTGTGGCTCCTACGTGTGCTCGGCCGGGGTGCAGATGGATTCCCGCTGCGACTACTCCTGCCTGCCCGGATATCAGCTGGAGGGGGACCGGAGCCGGGTCTGCATGGAGGATGGGCGCTGGAGCGGCAGCGAGCCGGTCTGTGTAGGTAAATTCTCACCCTCTGTGCTCACAGCACCATGCATGCAAGGAGAGGTCATCTCCATCCCTGGGGTGCCTGCAGGTATCACCTCCACATCCCACCCAGGCATCGCTGGGTGCCAGCTCCTGCGCTTCGTGTCCTTGGGCCCCTATCAGTGATGCTCCCAGAGGTGCTGTTATCCCCACAGCATGGGTAGCACAAGGCACATTGGATTGAGGCATTCCACAGCAGGTCTTGCTGGTTCTGGGATGCCTGTGCTACACATCCTAGAGCACAGCACCCTGGGGTGTCCAAGCACCGGTACCCAGCTCTCACAGCCCAGCCCCAGCACTCACAGGTTTCCCAACTGCCTCTCCTCCCTGTGGGCAGACATGGAGCCTCCCAAGATCCGCTGCCCAGATTCCCGGGAGCGCATAGCTGAGCCTGGCAAGCTGACTGCCACCGTCTACTGGGACCCCCCACGTGTGAAGGACTCTGCGGATGGCATCATCAAGAGGTGAGGTGAAGATGCTGCAGGCATTGCTGATAGGGCTATGGCCCATGCTGGGTCCCACTGATGGAGAAACCCATCTGCTGGATGCAGGGTGACGTTGCGGGGCCCGGAGCCTGGCTCAGAATTCCCTGAAGGAGAGCACATCATCCGCTACACAGCCCATGACCAGGCCTACAACAGAGCCAGCTACAAGTTTAGCATCCATGTTCAAGGTGAAGCCACCCCCAGGCTCCTCACCCCATGGCTCGGACTGTGCCCCATCGCCCCCAGCCCTCACCAGCCTTCCTCTTCGCAGTGAGGCGCTGACCTGTGCTGAAGCCCCTGCAGAACGGGCACCTCTCCTGCACCTCCGACGGCAACAACTATGGGGCTACCTGCGAGTACCAGTGCGAGGGGGGATACGAGCGCATGGGGACCTCCCTGCGGGTCTGCCAGTCCACACAGCAGTGGACGGGCTCCCAGCCCATCTGTGCACGTAGGTGTGGGGCATGGTGAAGGGATGGGGAAGGAGCGATGGAGTAAAACCCTTCCCACACACTCCCCTCTCGCCCCAGCCATGCAGATCAACATGGATGTGAGCTCCACCGCCAGCCTGCTGGATCAGTTCCATGAGAAGCGCCGTCTCCTCATCATCTCAGCCCCTGACCCCTCCAACCGCTACTACAAGATGCAGATGTCCATGCTGCAGGTGAGGAGACCCTCCCGCTGCCCCCCTTTTCCCATCTCCACCCCAGCATCCCATCACCATCACCCCTCCCATCCACAGCAAGCTGCCTGCGGGCTGGACCTGCGTCACATCACCACTGTGGAGCTGGTGGGGCAGCCACCGCACGAGGTGGGACGCATCCGGGAGCACCGGCTCTCCCCTGGCGTCATCGAGGAGCTCAGGTAAGGGGAGACCATCCCTTACCTTGGTTGTGGACAAACCAACTCAGCTACAACCTGTTGTGCTGGAGGGGCTTGTGCAGTGCGGGGCACCCCCATTAAGTCTGAATGCAGCATCCCCAAACCTGCGGAAGCGATGGGAACCAACACCCCCAGAGAACACAAGCATTGTTGGATGGGGTGGGCAGGCTCAGCCCTCCATGCATCCCTCCCCTCCAGCCTTAATCCCAGCTTCCCTTGCACCCATCAGGCAGTTCCTGCGCCTCACCCGCTCCCACTTCAACGCGGTGCTGCTGGACAAGGGGGGTATGGACCGGGATCGCTACATCAGACCCGTGAACCCTGACGAGCTCTTTGTGTTCATTGACACCTACCTGCTGAGCGAGCAGGAGGCGGAGCGGCGGGCACAGAGCGGGGACCCCTGTGAGTGAGGCAGCGATGGGACCCCCTCGGACACCTCCCTTCCTGCTTTCCTTGTCGCCCACTGCAGAGGAGGAGCAGGGAGCCGGGGAGCTGCAGGGAAGAGGAGCCCCGCGCCGGCTGCTCTGCCACAAGGCAGGAATGGGGCCATGTGCTATAGGTGAGGTGGCTCACCAGGACCATGGTGGGAGACACTGGAGGGCCTCTCTGTTCAACGCCAGGGCAGGTGGGACTTGGAAACAGGGGGAATAGGCAGGGCAATAAATAGCCTCTAATAGAGCAGCTTCACCATCATCATCCTCACCCCATGCACAAGCTGAACCTGCTCCCTATGGCCCGGGTCAGCCCTGCTGGGCAGGGTCCTGCCATAAAGTCTGTATTCAAAGCTACAGCCCCACACTCAGCACAGCCAGCAGCAGCCCACCAAGGGCTCAACATCCCACCCTGTTCCTTGCTTCCCCTTACCAGCCACAGGCACCCCTCCTGGGAGCAGTGCTGGCAATAGAAATAACTTGAAATAAACATTTTGGTATTAAAAGTCAGTGCTGGAAGAAGATGTGTTGAGGACAGGCTTGGGAATGAATGCTTCTTGGGGAACACCATCCCCAGGTGACCTTGCATGGCTCCATCTTTGCTGTCTCCAACACCATCATCTCCATCCAGGGCTGGGCTATGCAGGGCTGCCCCAGCCCTGCAAGCAGTCAGCAGGAGAAGGGTGGAGAAGGCAAGGATGGAGCAGACTGTGAAACCCAGGGTGGGGGAGGAAGAATGGAAATGACTAAAAACCCAACCACATCTCAAAGCATTCTGCCTGCGGGGAAATAAAGGGAGGGCCCACAAGGACTCCAGTTCAGCCTGAAAGCTGCTGCAAAACCTAAGACAAAAGGAAAAGCCTTTAAACAAAGCTGGGCTAAGAAGACTTTCTGCCCCAGCCTGTTTAGAGAAGGTGATGTTTATTAAAGCATAAGGATAAAACAGAACAACCCACGTTTGGCAGCTCTGCTGGGCCACGCAGTGAGTGTATTCCTGAGTTCCAGTGCCTACAGCTTCAGCTTGGCCATGGTGGAGCGGAGCTGGAGGGTACCCTCTGCCCATGAGCCCGGGTACTGACACATCTTCTGCCATAGGTTCAGCTCCTCGCCTGTGGAGTCCATCCAGTCCACAGCCTGCCCATTGCTCATGCCTGTGGGAAGGATGGATGTGGCCAGAAATCACTGCCCCTGCCTGCAGCGAGGCACCCCCAAGCAGGGCTGCTTGGGCCCATAGTTTGATGGACCCTAGGGCTCCTCATTCCCATGGTTTGATGGACCCCAGGGCTCCTTGTCCCCATGGTCTGATGGACCCCAGGGCTCCTTGTCCCCATGGTCTGATGGACCCCAGGGCTCTTTGTCCCCATGGTCTGATGGACCCCAGGGCTCCTTGTCCCCATGGTTTGATGAACCCCAGGCCTCCTCATTCCCATGGTTTGATGGATCCCAGGACTCCTCACCATTTCCCACTCCAAGCCGGACACCCCCAAGGAAGTCATTGCTGGACAGTGGCTCCCGGTCCCAGACTGTCAGCTCCAGGCAGATGTGCTGCAGGTCCTCGGGGTTGATACCGTTGTAGACGAAGGTGTGGTTGTAATGAGGGTTCAGGGTCTTCTTCACCACCGGCGTCTTCCTCTTGGAGGCTTTGGTCTTGTGCGGCAGGAGGTAGCTGGGGAAGCAGCACCTTGGGTTCAGCAGCATGGCCTGAGCCCACCTTCCCCCATGGGGCTTGGGAATAGGGACCACTGCAAGGGGTTGGGGCTCTGCTCTGCCTCCTCTAAAGCTTCTCAGCAGACTGCAAGCAGTCTAAGGATGGGAGAGGGCAAGGACCAGAGGCTGCTCATCCCGGCTGTGCTGCCTGGTGGCTGTGGTGGCAGTTGGAGCCCTGCCCTGCACACAGTGTCCCACCAGCAGAACCCAGGGGATTTGGTACCAGGAGCATCTTACCTCTGGGCAGCCAGCAGAGTCCTTTCCCTCCCCATGTCCCCACAGCAGCGCTAGGAAGTGCCCTGGGATGCAGCCAGGGAGCACAGCGGCCATCCAGGAGCCACGCTCACCCCTTGACAAAGCTGTCTGAGGTCCCCCCAGATTTGGCAGCCGTGAGGTTCCTGGCTTCCTTGATCCAGACCTGGAGCTCGCCACCTTCCCCTGTTTTGCCTGGGAAAAGCCCACCACAGCAACAACCAATCAACCCTCATTTCCACCACCTTTCTACCAAGGTCTGGCTGAACATCACAGAGGCAGGCACAGATCCCAGCTAGACCCATCCCTTACCGATGTGGTGAGGGCAGACAACTGGTCCAGCCCCATGAAGACACTGGGACCACTCGGCCAGCCTGAGGACAGCCAGGTCTGCCCTGACCCAGAGCATCACTGCAAGCACAGCAGAGGGGAAGGCTGCAGTGGCACCACGCAAGAAAACCACCCAGACCCAGCTCTCGCGGCCACAAGCGGATACCACACACTACACATTGATCCACAGCACTCACCCTTCCTGCCGTTCCCAGCCACAGGGTGCTTGGGAGATGGGATGTACTTCATGGACACGACCAGCTCCCCCTTGTACTGGTGGAGACCAGCAGCGTCCACCCCAATCTGCAAAGAGAAAGACTTAAACACTGCTGGAGGGTGAAGTGGACATGGTGGTGGTCTGGCCTGCCTGCAGCACCTCCCCATGCTGTGCCAAAGGGCATGGCCTCTCCTAGATGTGTTTTAACTGGTACAAATGCCTATGGACCCTCCGCAGCATCACCAGGTCAGACTTTGGGATCCTTCTTTGGCTCCATCACTTCCCTTAAGAAACCCTATTTAGGGGTTTCCACAAACCCCAACAACACAAAACTGAGCCTACACTAAGAGTTAGTCCAGAGAACCAGCCTCAAGCCCAGCAGCAGCATCTGCTGCCAGGGAGCTGCAGTAAGGCCATCCCTGCTTTGCTCTGGAATCACAGCAGGATGTCCAGGCCAATTTCCACCATTTGTTTCCCTGCATCGGCTCCAACTCCTCCCAGCTGGGGCAGAGCCAGGAAACAGCATGGAAATACTTGATGGAGCAGAGACAAGCTTCACAGCATCACACAGGGGACTTAGTGAGGAAAAGAAGGGGGGCTCTCTGCCCTTATTAACTATAACAGCATTGCTGCGGGGGGCTTCACTTTCCCAAGGGGCTGACTTGAAACAAGCCTTTGGCAGCCCCTGCATCCTCCATCGAGGTCTCCGCACCGCTGCGGGCAGAGGGATGCTGCGGGCACAGGGCAGCACCTTGCCGTGCAGGGGCAGGAACTCCTCCAGGTGCCTCTGGAAGTCCCAGGTGTGCAGTGGCACCTCCACCTCTCCCAGGAACGTGTTGCGGCCAAAGCGGTCATGGTGCCAGACCGAGAACTGCAGTGTCCTCTCGGACAGCAGGGACCTGTGGATCTCATACTAGAGAGGAGATAGAAGCCCCGTGAGCAGGCTGAGCGCACACATCAGGAGCAATGGGTGCACACAGGATGCTTGTCTTCCTTCCCAACCTCAAAGTGCTGGGGCGGTGATGCCGGAGACCATGCTCTCCTCAGTGCCCATGCAGAGGCAGGACGCGGGTTCATGGCATTCAGCCATCCCACCCCATCCCACCACAAGCAGAGCTCTGCCAGGCCGCTGAGCCTCAGGTGGTGAAACCTCAGCAAACACAGGGCGGTAGGAGCCTGGGAACCAAACTAATTCCCAACTTTCCATCCCTGCCTCCCAAGGGATGCGCCACCAGGCTCACAGATGGAGCCAGCCAGTCCTACCACCTTATGGAAGCTGCAGTGGGGATGGTGAAGGGCAGCACCAAGTGCCTCTGGGCTCAGAACTGCCTTATCTCTGCCCAAGAGCCACGCTGCTTCCCTCCAACCACTGCAACCTGCCTGCAGCGGGTCCAGGAGCCTTGTCCATGGAAAGCAGCGCACAGGGTAACCAAGAACAGAACCAAGCCCAGGGGATGCCACAGGGCCAGGAAGGCAGCCTGTGACCACATCCACATCTGCACCTCCACCCCACCATGGCCCCAGCGCTTGACACCACAGCCCCATCAGAGTCTGGAGTGGGTCTTCTCAGCCTTCAGGGTGTTTGGATATGGGTCCTCTGCAGAGCTCTCCCCACCATGGTTTGGAGTGCATCCCTCCCCTGGTTGGTCCAGCAGCATCCCCAGGGCTGAGAACCTGCATCCCAGCTACCCCCATCACCTTGAGCAGCTCATTGTACAGGGGGTTGATGGTGTTGCGTTTGATGGTTGTCTTGCGCTTCCCCTGCCGGGATTTGTCTGGCAGGAGGTAGGTCTTCACATACCTGATGGGAGGAACAGCACCAAGGTCTCACCACAATTGGCCCCCTGAGCCTCCCAGGGCAGCCCAGACCTCCTGCCTCACCAAGACATTCCCCCCACACCATCACCCCATGGCTCTCACGGGTTGGAGCGCTTCCTGCCCTCGTCCCCATAGGCCAGCTGGCGGCACTCCTTCACATGGATGAACAAGGTCTGTGTCTTCTGCTCGTAGCTCAAGGAGAAGGAGATCCCCCCGGTGACCGCAACGCTGCCGAAGTCCCCGGCCTCGCTGTAAATGCTGACCATGCTCCCCAGGGTGCTCTGGAAGACACGGCAGGGCTGAGCCATTGCAGCATCACTTATAGTCCTTCCTCATCCTCAGCAAGGCCTCATCTGCACAGCCACCCTCATCCCCACAATTGGGAATGGATGCTAAGTACACCCCATCATATGCAGGCTCCATAGAAGAGAGCTGGGTCTCCCCATTTGGTTCCCTTCAAGCCCCCATACCCACATTTCATGTCCATGCAGCCCAGAGGCTGCCCACCCTGCCTCCCTCTCACCCATTCCCCTTCTCCATCATCTCTTCCCGCAGCAGAGCAGAGCATGGCCCCATGCCATAGGGACTCTGGAATAGGCTACCAAGGGCAGTGGTGGAATCACCATCCCTGGAAATGTTCAAAACCATGTAGATGAGGCCCTCAGTGACATGAGTTAGTGATGGCCTTGGGGTGATGGTCGGACTTGAGGATCTTAAAGCTCTTTTCCAACCTGGTTGATTCTATGATTCCATGACTCACGGAGGAGGTGCCGCTGCGCATGCTGCTCCAGGCCACCCTCTGGCGATGGATCTCCACCAGGTTATCAATGTCCTCCTCCTCCTCCTCCTGCAAGGAGATAGACCAGCCATGCATGGGGAGCATCACTAGCTAGGCAGACAGCTCCATGGCATGATGAGGGTCTCACCAGCTCTGTGTTGAGGCCTGGGACCGACTTGCTCCTGTCCCCCAAAGAGCCGCCCTCCCCCACAAAGTCCTCGGGGCGCAGGTCAATCACCGACTTGGTGTAGTCTGCACAAGGGATGGGGAGGAGGGAGGCAGTGGTGCAGGGAACGCACAGCCCTGCTGCTCCCACCCGCACCAAAAGCCCACCACCCATGCCAGCACCCAAACCCCCCTGCACCACACACAGCGCTCACCCGCTGGCCTCACCACCCGACGTGGGTTCTTCTTGAACATCATTTCATGCTCATCCAAGGTGCTGCTGCGGCTCCCCATGGCAGCATCCTGCAGAGGACAGGTCCCATCAGAGCAGGGCAGGAAAGGGCATCCCATGGGGATCCTGGTCCAACAGCCAGGACAGGGCACGCACCCGTCCGGAGAACATGTGCTTGGAGTGGAGAGGGAGGGTCAGGCTGGAGGCAGTAGGTCCTGCTGGTGCAGGAACCTGTTTTCCATCTCGGAGAGGGGCGGCTCTCTCCAGGGAGTTACTCCTGTGGAAGGCATGGAAAGGTTTGTTCCAGGCCAGGGCCAGAGCTGGGAGAACAAGGGCTGGCCAGGACGTGCCATCTCCCCACAGGCTCCCTGGAGCACCCCAGCCTAGGAGCAGAGGACCTGCCTGCCTACAGACAAGCTTCAGCCCAGCTCCCCCTCACTAGGCTGGGAGAACCACATTCCACATAAAGGTCCTTATCCAACCCACCTGGGGAGCCCCTCACCTGCCCCCCAGCCCACCAGGACTCGGTCTGTAGCCATCCAGGCTCATGTTTTCCATGGATTCTGTGTCGCTTTTGCCATCCCGAGGGCCTGAGGTATCTGGAAACAAGCTGCAGACAAACCAAACCACAGGTATGTCCTGTTTGGCGAGGAGAAGGGACTGAGAGGGAGCTGCTGCGCCAACACCGAGCCAAGCAGCATCGCTCCCATCCCTGTGGCTGATGCCTGGGGCTTGGAGTGGAGCAGACAGCGGGATCCTCACCTGGGTCCCTCCCGCGGTGCTGGGGGGCTCTGCTTCTGCACTGGGGAGGAGCTTTTGGGCTCTCCAAGCTGGGCTTTCTGGAGGAGGGTTTGTCCCACGGTCTCCCTTTTGCTGGCTGCAAGGAGAGAGGCATCAGGAGAACCAATGCACCAAGCCCATCACCTGGAGCAGGAGCTGCTCCTAGCCAACCAGGGAAAGCTGGAGCA
Source organism: Loriculus beryllinus (assembly GCA_039877255.1). NCBI lineage: Eukaryota > Metazoa > Chordata > Aves > Psittaciformes > Psittacidae > Loriculus > Loriculus beryllinus. The sequence continues at coordinate 12,289 of JBCJKH010048943.1, forward strand.
TCCAGAGGGATGGGATGCAGGAGGAGGCACAGCTGTGGCACCCCTACCTGCTGCTTTGTGCCGCAGGGACAGCCGCACCATGTCGCTGCCCAGGTGGTTGGCAAAGCGGTTGACCCTCTGGTCATAGAACCAGTCACCTGTTGTCTTCTTCAGCTCACTGCAGGGCAGGGGGGCAGTGATGGTGGGCAGGGGGGCACCCCAACACCACCCTC
>JBCJKH010048946.1:0-36550 GCA_039877255.1 Loriculus beryllinus
TGCCAGGGATGGGGCAGCCACAGCTTCTCTGGGCACCCTGTGCCAGCGCCTCAGCACCCTCACAGGGAAGAGTTTCTGCCTAAGAGCTTATCTCAATCTCCCCTCTGGCAGGTTAAAGCCATTCCTCCTTGTCCTGGCCCTACAGGCCCTTGCAGAAAGGCCCTCTCCAGCTTTCACATAGCCTCTTAAGGTACTGGAAACTGCTATAACATCTCTCTTCTCCAGGCTGAATAAGCTCAACAGATACCACAACAAACCGTCCTGCTACCCAATCAGACCACAGTGTGTTTGACCTTTCTGGAAGGTGTCTTAACAAGCTAAATAAACAAAATATTCATCTATAAAACATAAGAATAAACAAACATTTTAGTAAATAGTTACATTTAAGAGAAATTTAAGGTAACATCGGTGCATGATTCCTACATAAACAAATTAGAGATGAGGAGAAAGCAACACCTGTAAAAGCTGCCCACTAAAACATCCTTATTTATGGCAAATGTGCCACCCAACACCAAGGTGGCAGCTGGCTGTGCTTCCCTTTCTTGGTGCTCGGCCGCTTTCTCTTGGAAAAATACTTCACACAAGTAAAGTGTTGATAATGTGGTTAAAGACAATCACAAACCAGCATAAAGTAGTACTTTAAAGATAAGAAATACATGCAAACGCACTGCTGCATCAAATAACTGCTTTGATGCCCGCCACTCCTAAGCAAATGAATGGCAGCTATTAAAGCCTTGTTCACAAACAGGAACGTTGCTTTATCGGTAGATAAAGCACGTGGCTCATTTCTGGATGTGACATCTAAGCTCCTATCCAAAGGACACAGCTTTTTTTCTTTGAAAGAGAATGAAAACCTTTGCCTTCAGTTCAGTATCAGCAAAACTGCAGCCATAATCAGACAGTCTGAATGTAAAGAAAGGATTCAGTTAACTTTTATATAGTACAAATAATATATGCTTCCAGATACTGGTTTATTTCTATGGATTAACATGACTTCAGGTACTGAACTTACGGACAACACAGCAGCATCAACATCAACTATTTCTTCCTTTTAACTATTCCGTGCACAAATGTTTTAATTATTTTGGGCCGCCAGCTGGCAAGTATTATTTGAAAATGCTATCAAACAACATTCATCAAAGCACGTTCTGCTTTTGTTCTGTTGCTTTTTCAGCACAATTTCCATATTTAAGTGTTCAAAAAGTGAAACTCAGTCCCATCCAAGGGTAACTGATCATCTTGTTATCTCCCAGTTTCTGCTAGAACAAAAATACTCAGAGATAGGTTTAAATGACTGAAGTTCAGTCTAGCTCTATGGTGACAGCTGTAGCAGTATCTGGAAGTTCATACACTTGTTTCATACAGAAAATTGGTACAAAGAGGCTTTAACTACTTTGTGCATGCATCCTGATGGGGTTGTGCAGTACTATCTGACAGACTCCATGCAATGCAATTTCTGTCTTGACAGTCTGACAACAGGTCAAGAGAAGGTATGAGTATTGACTGTCCTATATTTAAATGACATAAATTTGTATGCTACAATCAAACAGATCTATCTGCAATATGATGCTGAAGATGGCTACAGTAAAATTTCAGGGGGGAAAAAAACCCAAACAATACAACCCTGCTCAGCATCATGCAGTCACACACTAGAGCCAGCCACGGCTTTGCCCACCTGACTTCAGCCACCAAAGCCCACTGCTTGGACCAGCCTGAGTGTCCCCAGAAACCACAGCCGAGACCGTCAGTATCTCATTTTTAAAGTAGCTCACAACACCGCATCCTGCCATGTGCTCTGCAAGGTGGTTTAAGCCTTTTTTCCATCCCTGACTCTTTTCCTGAGACGAGCAGGTTGAGCACGTCTCAAACTGGCAGCCTGAAGGGAATCTGGAAGTGCAATCAAAGGTTAGAGCTGGTGCTGGTGTGGGCTGTGCCTCCTGCTGAGGAGGTCCTGCTCAGCCCCAGGCAGGAGACAGATCTCCCCTGTAATCAGAATCTGGAGGGGGCTTTTGATGCAAGGTTTTGTAATTCAAAAGGTTTACGTTTCAGTGGCACTTCCATGGCAGAAAACTTACGGGAGGCAGGATCCCCAAGAGGCATCAGCATACTGGTCTGAAACACACTGTTTATTAACTTCAGAGAGAGCTACAGTGGTGTTAGAGCCCATCCAATTAGTGAGGCCTGCAGGAATACCTGTACTCCTAAATCTCCTGGTTTCTGAAAGGGTTAAAGCTTATTATTAGCATATAATTTACAGGTCCCTTCTCCCAGGAAAGAAATAATGCACAGTAAATGCCACATTCATTTTAATAATACATGTTACAGTCTGTGCCCAACATCTGCACAAAGGTAAAGCAGACAGATTTTTTTGACATGTCCCACTCTGCCATCCAAACACAGGCTTTTTGTTTCTTAAGTGACGGAAGGTTTAATCAAGAAAGCAGGCAATTCATCAATCGAAACAAGGCTGCTCACACCGTCCTGACAGCACACACATGGTTTTATATGGAAGAAACCTGGCCACCTGTCAGCAGCACCTTTTACATCAGGATATACAAATACACCGAGTGATCAATCCTCCAGCTCTTCCCATTCATTTCTTCGTTTTCTTATTATATTTTTCTTTATGCTAGATGTTGCCCTCATTCTCTGCAGGGATAGATGGGAGACAAGGCAAGCTATGGCTGTTTATACACTATCATAAAAATTTATATACCCTTAGAGTGACTTATTTCCCTTCCATTTGAGTACCATTATTATAAATAATTTTTCACTTCATTCAGGATTTTTCCCTGTACGTTATTATCTGTGGCTGCCTGAGAGGGCTCCCTCTCTCCCTCACTGTCCTTGTGGCTCTGATAAGCCAAAGCAATATGCAGCCAGAAGATGCTTAAGTCTGAAATGAAGGCAGTATGCAGTCACAACAACATCTTAATTAAGCTGAAGGCCATGAAGAAAGACTATGCTGTGAAATACTGAGTAGTGTCTGTCGACAGGTCTGTCTGGAGCAAGGTATTCTTCTTCCAGCAGCTGCCTGTTCGAACATGCATATTAAACCTGTCAGCTCCTCAGCACCACACTCCCAGCAGCACCTAGAGACCTTCTGCAGATCAACTTAGAAGTAATTCTGCCTTTTGGTCTTGGGTCCATGGCACAGGGCAGGACCAGGGAATCTGCCAGGCCAGGAGGGTGATGCTGGCAGTGCTGCAACAGCACGTGGCAGGTTCCCACTGCAAGGTCTGGGCAATGCTTTCCTAAACACACCCTGTCAAAGAGCTATTCATTAATTCACTGTGCCAAGAGGAGTCTCCCTAACTTTCTGGTCACCCCAATGTCTCATTGCCAAGACTAGAAATGATAAAAGGCTGGTTAAAAATTGCAATTACTACTTTCAGGATGATTTTTTTCCTCAACTCTAGCATGGTGATAAAGTGCATTACATGCCCCAAGGAGTAACAGGACAGCCCCAGTGGGGATATGGCAATTTCTGCCAAAATGCATTTTGAGATACGGAGTAGGCTCAACAGCCAGTATCTATCTCACCTTTCATAAACAGGCTGAACCCAAGCTGGAAGTGTTGCTTTCATTGACTACTGAGAAAATCTTTGGTGTCCCTATCTTCCTTCACTGCCCTCCCTCCCTAAACACCCCATCCCATCCCCACCACAAGAAATCAGACTGTAAAACTGGAAGATAGGAGACAGTTCATCACGGCTTTTGTTTCCCTGCACCAGGAAGCCTTCCATTTTACTAAGAGCCAAGAGAGGGAGCCCGCAGGCCTGTCCAGCACGAGGCGGGACCGGAGTCCTGTGCCCATCGCAGCCCTGTGTCACCTCCCCTGCTCACCTTCCACATGTCCCCCCGTCGTCCCCATGGGCCCTGCAGCATGCTGCAGCTGGGACCCCACAGTGGCAAACCGCACCCCGGCAGAGCAATTAGGGACGGCAGTGGAAGCGCGTTAATCAATTTCCCGTTGCCATGGCGCTGCAGCAAGGCGCTCGCACTGCGGCACAGACAAAACGGACCGGCTGCAAACTACACCCCACCTAACAGGAAACTTCGGGATGGTTTCCACAGCGCGCCTGGAGGGCTCGTCGACCTCCGCAGTATCGAAGCGCACAAAGGGGATTGTCACAGCACCTCATCACAGCTGCTGAGAAGGCAGCAGCGGTCAGGAGTTATGCGCGAAGATCCCTGCCAACGCACAGGATGTTTCATATGACAAGGCCCTTTCTTCAGAAATGGTTCGCAGCTGTAATAGCCATTATGGCTCATGTATGCACAACAACTTGTGTAACGTGTCTGGAGGAGAACGTGCAGTAGGGGCGGAAAAAGAGAGAGTTATATACTTTGACCATGAACATGGAGGACGAATGCCATGCCTGGTTTTGCAGGGCTTGAGTTGTGCTGTGCCTATAATTATCTGGTAAAGCATTCAGGTTCTTTGCAAACTAGGTCATTGTCCCAGGCGGCACTGCAAGCAGAGGCAGCCCATGGGAACGTTCTATAGCGGGGTCACTCTCAGTAACGCTCCTGCAGAGCTGTGCCTCACTGTTGGATGCTTGCTGTCCTCCACGCAGGACTGCCTCATGTGAACACAAGAACATGCCTTCTCTTACATTTCTAAACGTATTAGAGCAGAGGAGTAACAAGAAAAACGAGTACTGACAAGAATTATGCAATTGTTATATTCCATCTATTTAGGAACCCGAAGCTGCAGTTTCAGTCAGAGATTACCTTTTAAATAACCCTTTGATTATGGTACATGAATTAACGCCATGTTCCCATGTTAGAAGTGTCACTCGCTATTAATAGCAAGAACCTTTGAATGGCACATTTTTGCCATCTTCTCTTTCCTGATTATGCACCAGCACTACCTATTTATTGTACAGCCCACTGAATCCACTGCTGCTTTTCCTGGGTTTCCAAACTGTCCTGAAAATCTCCTTCAGCCAAACGAAGGGACTGCACTTTCATGAGGTTTTTACAGGGTCAGGTTTAAAGCCAGTATTCTTCTCCTCTTGCAAAAAGGACATAACAAAGAGAAAACTGTGGCTAAGTGTGATTCTACCCTGCCTAGCACACTATCTGTTCAGGTGTAATATTACTCCAAAAAAAGAATTCTAAGCAAAACTCTTGCACCCCAGTGCTGCTCAGCTGAGACCCAGCCTCTGAGCTGGCCCCAGAGGAGGGGAGCAGGTGAAATGCGCTGCTGCACCACAGCTGCACCTAATGCTTGTCTTCAGCTTACAGAACCATAAGTCCTTTTGCTGTGGGTTACAACTAGCTTCCAGACCACACAGTGCTTGGCACATCCAGCAGTGACAGACGCAATGAGGTACAATCTCCGTAAAACATCCCTGTCTCTCATTCCCAAAGGCATTTCTTCCTGGGCCTTGGAATCAGGTTACCTCCCTTTTTAGCTTGCTCCTCCTTCAAGAAAGCCAGCACCAAGAGGCAGGGCTGCTCACAGAGGCCTCAGCTCCAAACTGAACCCACTGCATAGTCCCGAAGCACAGTAACAAGTTACCTGCAAGGGCAAAGCAATGGGCTTGTTCCTCACCACTCTATTTAAACACACATTTTCCCTGCAGACTAGTACTAGTTAAAAATAAAACCAGGCAGTTATTTTCCATATTGACATCTGGAAACTATCACTAGCTCTAGCACTTGTGTACTAGCCTGGAATGGTGAACAGAGAGAAAGTTGCAGCTAGAGACCAAGTGTGCATCTGCAAGCACATGCTTCTTAAAAATAACACAGACATCCATCCAAATCCAAACATCTATGTTCAAATTTGCCCTAATACCAGGGAAACAAACCTATGCAGTGCTGCGTTCAGAATATAAAAATGGGAAGAAGATCCCATCTGTTTTTAATGTGTATGTTGAGTGGAGCAGAGCAGACTGTGCAGGAAACTCATCCTTGCTAGGAAGGACAAAGCTTCCTGTGAAATGAGCAGAGACATGGTCTCTTGTGACTCACCTGCGATGATCATGACCAACATGAAGAGCAAAGTTTGTATCAGTGTTGCTTTTCACCAGAGCTCTCACTGAGCACCTCCATAGGCAGCAGCATCCCTGCCTAAGGCTGTGATCTCCCCAGTGGTCAGCAATGTCTGCTGTTAGTAATGTGTGTTTGAGCACATTCTGGGGTCCCTCTGCCCTCAATGCTTAAACAGCACTGACAAAAGCTGGGTGTAAGTTTCATGGGTACCACACACCCGGCTGTTTGTACAAGCAGAGCTTGTACTCCCGGTTCCACTCCTGCTTACACAGTGGAGCAGCTTACCTGATATGGCGTACAAATTTGAGTGCTGGTGCTCCAAGTCCAGGCGAGTGCTGTGACTTTTCCCTCGAAAGCTGGCAGGGAGCGTCAGTGAGATGTGCCTGAGGAAGAGAGATGGGAAATGGACAGGACGTTATTACAGAGCAGAAAACGCTGCTGCTGTCAGCTCGCTCTTCCCTGATGATTTCAGTCAGGTTAAGCAACAAACATCACCTTTAACACTGCTTCCAAAACCTGGAGTGGGCACTAAATGCCAGGGGGAGACTGAGATGGCGATATAGCCATTATAACCAAGTGTGGTTGAGCTGCTTTACCTCCTCCTCAGTCCAGCTGTGAGCAAGACTGAATACACCCCACCACAAGCCTGCTCTGCCCCACCAAACACCAGACCCAGCTGACTAACTGAAGCACTACAGAGGCAGTGATCCACTCTCCAGCAGGACACGGCAGCTCCTTGTGAGCTGGCACACAGGGACAGATTGGCCTCCCCTCTGCGAACACAAGTCTCAACAGAAGGCATAGAGAATGCCTGAAAACCCTGCAGGACTCAACTGAGTCTCCTTCAAGGCAGAAAGCACTAACAGCAAGAGCCAAAAACTTCCGAGTACACTTGTAAATAGGATCTTTGAAACTCTCTTGATTACCAAGGCCTGCTCTAGACGTGCCCAATGCTAGCTGCAGGCTCCCATGCTCCCCAAGGCAGGGGGTGATGAGCTGAGCATCCCTACACCAGCCCCAGAGGAAAGGGAAGCCAAACTTCACTCATCACCTCCCTGGCTGCAGCAGAGCTCTGCCCAGCATTCCTGCAGCAGGGAGATATTTTTACATCTTCCATTAAACCTTCCTATAAATAGGAAAAAAATGGAGCTCATGGAAGTGAAGCTGAAATGATTTTCAGTGGCTCAGGGCTTATTAAGGGGAAAATCCAGCACCCAGCAAGCCTGGACACAGACTAGAATATAAGGTGGGCGACCTTCCTCCCACGTGGGGTGGGAGGGTAAAGGCAATGCCCTGCTCTCATCAGGCATTTGGGAGCTCTGGGGCTTGGTATAGGACCAGTGAGGCTGCTCAATGCAGTGGACACAGTTCTCCCCCTGCATCACACTGCTCTCCCTGTACAGCCAGTGTGGCTGCCCAGCCAGCTATGGAGCTGTGAGAAGTCTGCCATGAGAGCAGACTTTTGCTAGTCAACAGTTGCTGACAGATGCCCACAGATTTCTATGCTTTGATGACAGATTGGGGCTTTTCCCATTTAACTCCAAAATGTACTTTCCTAATACTGATCCCAGTGAATTTTTACACAACATTATCATTAATCTTCTGGACCACACTGCCATACGTAATGAAAATGCTCCCTCTTCCTAAAGGGACAGCAGACTACATTCCACATGAGGAGAGCTACGGGACACAGCAATGCCCTTAGCATTGTTCTCCTGCTTTTTCTCTAGGAAAACAAGGTGGCCTTTGTGTCCTCTCAAACACACCGTATCTGTGAAACAGGGCCCTGCAAATCCTCCATCAAATCCACATTCTTAGCTAGCAGGTTTTATCTATCGAGCAAATCATCTGGAAATTATCTGCCTTTAAAAACCAGGACACACTTTGTGAAGAACTACGTATTTTTAGCCCTCGATGCAACTGATGGTGAACAGCACGGATAAAATAAGAAAAAGCAAATACGAGTTTGAATTTGCTTGTGATTCCCAAAGCTCCCTCTAACCAAAAAAAGATGGTGTGAAAATAGTTCTGAATTTGGCTAGCAGTTTGCTGTTTAAAACACAATCCATATGAGACTCGTTGCAAGCAGAGGCAGGTTTGTCATGAACACACTTTAAAACAGAGGACCACTGCCTGTAGGCATTACACGCTTTTGATTTGGTTTTTAATAGCAGTATCCAAAAATACTTTCCAAGGCACCAAAACAGCTAATGGAAAGACTTTTGAATTTCTCTTGCTTGTCCGGGGGACTTTCTTCACCCCAAACAAAAAGAGCAGGAATTGTTTGGGAAGTAAACAAAGCAGATCCGCTTGAAAGGCACATTTCTGGGCAGAGTATTTTAGAGGTTTCCACCAGCTCCTGCTGGTGGTGAGGCTGACCCCCTCTTCCCTCTGGACCAGCACAGGCTGCGAGGGAGGTGATGAGCATCCCTCCAGTCACAGGACCATTCCACAGGGTTCATGGTGGGTGATGTGGAAGCAATGCGAAGAAGCCATCAGCTCCATGGTGCAGCAGCTCTCCCTGCTCTGATCCCTTAGCTTGCAAAAGACTTTGTGAACCAAGTCCCCAGTCAGTATCAGCGTGCCTGGCAGCTCACACGAGCACCAGGTTTCACAAGTGCCATATGCTGAAGTGGAGCACACGTTCCACATGTGTAATTAAAATGAATCGCTCGTCATCCGAGGGATGCTGACCACACACTGGTGAATATGGAAGCAGAAGATGACTTATTGCTGCCTAACTCCACGGGGTATCCTGTTTGCTCTCCATTTCAGACATATCACTATTAAGAGGTAACTGAGTGGGTGCAGTAACTGCTCTCACTCCCGCAACCTATTGCAAGCAGAACTGCCCACTCAGCTGCTGCCAACACTGGCCTGGCAGCACCAGGGTCTGAACATGGGCTTATGAGGGTGTGTGGAAACAAGGGCCCCCCATCCACGGCCACTTTCCATTTCCAAGGTAGGACAAATGGGCATTTCATGGCTCCCATGGAGCTGCTCCAAGAAGAGCCAAGTCTCTCCAAGAACATTTAGCTGCAAGACCACAAGACGGAGGGCAGTGACTGCTGGAAGGAGATCAGCTCTCCCCTTCCCTTTTTAAAAAGCATGACATTGTAGGGAAAAACCAGGAAACAAAGTCTAATTTATTTTAAATTAATGCAAACTTTGGCCAGGATCAATATAACTTAAACCTACTAAGTTGATTGCATAATGCATTTTCCTTATGTGTTGTGAAAGCCAAATCATTTTGCATTGTAGAAGACAAAAAACCAGAGAGGCTGCCACTGAAAAGCAAGAAAATCCCAATTACAAAGTCCCCAAGTTCCTAAACACATATCGTGAAAGTATGTGCAGCTCTGTGGCATATGGCAAATCAATTACTAGTTTAAATTTTAAAACAAAAACATGGTAAATGTGTTGCACAAATAATCAAGAACAACGGTTTGGTTTAGATTACAGCGGCCACTAGAGTTTTGAATACAATTAATCATCATTCCAGGCAATGGGAAGCCATATTGACACTTATTCCTAATTTGAATATTTAATTAGGGTGAAGTTCTTCATCAAATTATCACAGAACTGGGAGGAAAGCCTAAAAGATTTAAACAATTACTACTTTAACCCTTCACCAGCTACTCACCTGTGAGCACAAGAATCTCTTCCCTGCTCTGCAAAGCAAGGATATGCTCAGGTAATACCAAAAGAAGGTGTTTAGACACTACAAAGTATATACACTATATTTAAGACACTATAAATACCCTGGGAAAGGCACACGGACATTTGGCATCCTGAAAGGCTCTGAGATTCCAGATTCTGACTGCCTTTGCTCCTTGATCTTTATGAGAGCAAAGTCTTTCAGGCCAGATCTCTAGTGTAGCACTGTGTGGTTTCTACCAGGGCTCCTATGGTTTGTTTTCCGGTTGAGTTGTTTTGTTTTTAACTGAAGAGCGCATCCAGAATCATCTACCAGGTTCATGTGCAGAGGATACTGCAACACAGCCGCCTGGTCCTGCCTGGGAGCCTTCCCCATCCCTGCTCTGCACCAGGAGCTCGTGGGATGGGGTCAGACCCCCTGCACCTCTCACCACACCGTGGGCATCCTTCTTCTGCACAGCTCTGCTTCAGATCGCTCAAACATCCCTTTATGTGCTGTATTAATCCATATAAGAAAATCTCTTTTAATGAGGAGTGATACAGTTACGAACTCTCTAGAGCCATAATTAGAGCAAACTAATTGAAGTTGTGTTTTGACACACTTTCCAAATTCACGGGTACTGCATGACATATTCACAACACTACTGCTGCACAGCCATGGTGACAGCAAAATCATTAGGCTAATAACGCTTATTTGCATTCTTATCATGCCAGCAGCATGCCGTTAAATACTGCTCCAACCAGTGCTCGTTTACTCTGAAAGTTTCCACTGAAAGATATTAACAGTAATTATTAGTACTTTAGTGGAATCTCTGATGTTAAGGAATGGCAAGTCACATTAACTATTCCCATGCCAATTATTTTCCTTTTGAACTGTCACAAAACATAACTTTTCTTCCTCTTCACCAAATGAAATCAGTGAAGTAGATTTGGTGCTGCAGGAAAGATGGATGGTCCAGCCCTAATGACCACCATAAGGGCTACAGTCCATGTTTTCCAATGCTGAAGTCCAACCCACACTGTTCCAGCATGGGTTAAACACACAAAAAAATAGTTCTCCCCAGCATACTATAATTTGCAGGCAATTTAGGATGAAACAACTGCAAAAGTACAGTTCAGGACTGGGCAGATTTAATTACTCTCTTAGCTTCAGTTTTTCTTTTAGCCATTAAATCTATGAAACAAGTCTACCTAGGACAGAAACCGAAAAGGCATGTGATGAGAGAGACCATTCACATGCTAGCAAAGGCAGTTTGAGGTCTGCACACATTATGGCCGCTTTCTGACTGGTTTTGGAGAGAAACTCGTATAAAACAGGCCCAGGAATGCCCAACAGTTCCAAACCAGTTATTAATAACTGTCTGCAGGAAGGTGATGAACTGCTTTTGAAGTTAGAGGGCAAGTACTCATAAAAAGTAACAGAGGATCGTAAGGGGAAATGCCAGATATCAAAGGATGCTTCATAATTCATATAAAAACATCAACCAAGCACAGCAAAAGAACAACACTAAGGTTTTGCTTTTCAACAGGACTGGATGAGCATGGTAGAGAAATAAGGCAAAAACTTTTAACTGTCCCATGTTATCAAATGTATTAGAAACCATACTGCATGCTGTAGACTGGCGTTGTCCTGTTTTTTGATTACCACTGCCATGACTGCAATTTAAATGAGCTCAAGAACAGTGCTGCCAAAACTGCAGTCTCATAGGCATTACCTTCACATAAAAAGAATTATGTCTTCCATGATTATGCAAAGACCATGCCTTGTGAAACACTGAGACAGAACAATTAAATTCCAAGCTGTGGAAAGCTGAAAATACACCTACAAGAAGTTAGTATCAGGCTGTAGCTCCAAGGAATGTAACCCAACTTGAAAGCTTTGCCTACAGAGGGAGGAAAAAGCCCATTTCTAAGAAACACACTGCTGGAGTTCCACTAACAGACATCAGAGGACCTCTCAGCAACTGCTCCCTTTACCAGAATGCATTTTCCAAACTGCAGCTTGCAGACAATGCCAGAGCAGGTATCTATAGCTCCAGCGGTGTCCAGAATCTCATCTACAGTACTTACTCAGTTCTTAACTTTTCCTGTGTTCAGGCATGGCGATGCCAGAACACCTACCTCATACCCCAAAGAACTGCAGTGAAAAACAAAACTGTGAGGCAAGAATCACCTCGGGTAATGGACTTCATTCCAGACAATCTATTCTAATCGTGTAAACCAAATATTTAAATACTTTCTAAAACCTTCCTGACCCTTTCCCTAAAACAAGCAACATATGGGCTTTGCAAGCATTTCATCTCATTCCAAGCTACTAAAATATCCTGTTTCCTAAAAATCAATGAGGGCTGGTGCTGCCAGATTCAGATTTTTATAAAAGCCCAAACAGAATGAAAAAGGGAGCGAGTGATTCTTTCCACTTTTAGATTCACTCATTTCATTTTCCCAGCTGCAGAAAGGGAAGAGGCCTGCCCACAGCAGCCTCTGCGCATCCCTTCCTGGCACAACTATGCCTCGGAGACAGGGGAAAATGCTGCTGTGCTGTTCTGTCAAAACTAAAGCCATCACCAGCTGAACAGAACAAGCCCCAGCGATGCTAACAAGGGAGCATGATCTACTGCAGACCAGCAACCCAAACTGTAAGGCTTAATGCAGAATGAAGCTCTTGCAGCTTCCTCTGTACGGGGATTAATTTAGATCAGAGGACTTAAGTAACCAGGATAGAACAGCTGCCAAACAATAGAAAAAACTCAAGTAGTTTAATTTACACTGCTTGAAAGTCTGAGCTGCAGCCCATTAAATTGTTATAGGCAGAGGACTGCATCAAAGAACTAAGACCTCATACTGTAAGCATGAGGTGCTTATGAAGTGGTTGTCTTAGATGAGCAGCGCGGCGTCTCTGGAGGCTGCAGCGGGAAGAGCACAGCTTTCCACATCCTTCACTAGCTACTCTCCAGAGTCAGGAGTTTTCAGATAATGAAGCAGTAGGGAAAAATTGCCAAACAGCAGAAATACTCCAAAAAGATAAATTACACACAGTGTAAGCCTCCTCGGATAGGATTTTAAATTCTGTCAAATTAATCAGCACAACAAAGCCCAGGCTCACAAGTCCACCAGCAGCATCTCTCAAAGGCAAGCCCCATGCCAGAGGGGGACTGCACCCCAGCAGACCCACAGCACCAGGGAGCAGCAGCACCACCCCTGCAGAACCTGCTAAACAAATATTCCACATAAAGACTCATTTGGGAAGAGCACGTTGTCAGCACTTTACCAGTAATAAATAATGACAGTCCGAACACTTTACTAAAAGCAATAAACTCAAGAAGTGTTTTGGAAAATGGTGAAAGTGATTGATTTAAAGAAGGAAATATCTGAACACAACCACATGCACTTCAGGGTGAAAGCACAGATTACAAATCAACAGTGGCAGAGATCATATTAAATAGCAGACAACACAGAAGTTTTAGGGGAAAAACGCTCAATTCCCCCGCAGGGCTTATTTAACAACTCAGTGTATAGCTTCTTTGAATGAATACCTTCAGCTTCTACTTAATGACCCTACTCTATACCCTAAAGAAAACATGCCTCCAGGAATATTACTATACCAGGAACAGGGCTCTATAAAGAAAAATGACTCCTAGGAGATGGAAGCCTCTTCACTCAGAGCACTCCCCAAATTTTTCAACGCATCCTCAAAATCAGCTAAATCCATCAAACTTCTTCTAACTACAGTTAATGTCTCTCTCGGCTGCTGCAAAGGATTCTTGTGCCTGGAAACCACTCGTATTGTTTAAACATTTTTTCCTAATCATCATTTTCTACCACTAAAACATACTGGAATGTGACCAATTTTTGCACGTCTTCATCCAGCTGAGTTGGACGCAAGCCATACGGTCAGTGCAGTTTCATAACAAATTCCTTATGGGAAACAGACTCTGGATAAATGTGTGCCAGCACCTTCACCCACTCAAACCAACCCTCATGTTCAGATTTGCACAGAGTATATGCATCACTGACATTTCATCCTTGCATTTTGCTTCTTACCATATCTGCTGAAAAAAGTCTATAGAAACACTTCCTCCTAAATTCAGGTTATTGTTTCAATCTCATTGGTTTTTTTATCCATAGGTACTGGGATGTGAGCCCAGCCCTTCTGCCATCCTTAGCCTCTTGTAGGGTTCATAATTTAAAGATAGGAATACTGTGCTGTATTTCAGGATAGAAATGATTTGAGCATTCAAGCCAGAGAATAGGCTTTATTAGTTGTAAATCAGAAGGTAGTTTTACTTTAGAGCTCTTTCAATGAAACAGATTAGAAAATACAACTCCATCAAGAAGGAAGCATTCTGTAGAAAGGATCAGACGTCAGAGATCCCACCAGCAATATTTTTCACAGCACTTTCCAGTCAAGCCAGAAATATCCGTCTCAAAATACTCACTATCTGATAGCATTTGGTTCTGATGAGGGACTTTAAGACAGACCCCCACCACTCTGTTACGGCCTCCTGGCCATTAGGCTACAGTGGTGTCTGCCTTCAGTCCACGGCAGCTCCCCAAGTCTTGGCTTTGCTCCACACCAGAGCAGAAAACCATTCAAGCCCTGGAGCCTTTTCCTCTACAGACTCTCCTTAAAAGGTTATTTTACATGTCTTAAAGAAAAAAAATAAAGATTATTATTTTTAAATAGTATTGTTGCTACTTAAAATAACAAGGGAGGTAAAAGGCTTCTTACTTCCCTTCAATTAACCCACTGCACAGAATGAGGCTGGCTCACCATCAGGCCAAGTTCAGGTCTCCACCATGCAGGCTTGGTGCTGCTTTATTAGCTGCCACCTATTGCACATCATCAGCCTCCAGCAGAAAGCCACACACTGATCACTTTCCAGCCTTACATGACTAAGTTCAAACACCATTAATAAATCAATTTGAAAAATCAGACTTCCCTGCCTAGAAAGGAAATTCTTACATTCCTTAACATTAAGCTCCGCTGGGAACAAAAAACAGGAGCAAAGCATTTCCCTTTTCTAAGGAGGAGCAGTTTAACTATTTAAAAGGTAATTGGGAGCATGAGAAGAAAATTTACACATCCTGCTCTTATTTCAGGGGTTTAAGTAGGACAACTTATCTGGTTATCAAAACCAGAGCAGCACTTCCCTGGTGCAATGCTCCTGCCAGATCAGGATTTCAAGGCCTGAGCACTTGGTGACACAGACTGATTGCACAGAAATGGATGCTGCCAGCCCTGCTCAGACCCACACATGCAAAAGGTTTGAGCTGCAGTGCTTCTGTAGCTTATTAGCCATGTGGATCATGGAGGAATTACAAGCACAAGAAGATGTACGCTGGGTCTTCAGGTCTGGCACCTCTTCTTCTTCATGGGCACTTCTGCCAGTGCTCGTGATGGCTTGTGCCTAGCTGTGCCAGGAGCATTTAGTGTGAGAAACCCAACTGAGCTGCTCGGGGTTCCCAACCAGGGAACAGCGCCTCTAACACTGCTGGCCTCTCCTGGCCAGGCCAGCCATTCCACCAGCTCTGCCACCAGGCTTGCCTGGAGATGCAGCATTCAGCATCAACACTGTTTTTTGCTCACCCATGCACCTTTATGGTCAGTCCAGAGCAGGAATGACCTCACTCATGGCTCTGCCTCCTGGATGGCAGCAGGCACTGTAAGCCCCACTGACACCTGCAGCTTGGGCTTAGCCCTGTCCCAGGATGGTCCTGCCCTCTCCCTTGTGGTTCTCAACTAGAACAGTCACAGAAACATGCCACAGGCATCCCAGGAAGGCACCTGGAGGAGTTCTGCCCTTTTGAACCTGAACACCGAGTGCCCAGCCATGCTAGCGCATGATACGAATGCAAGCGGATTGCAGCAAGATCTTCCCTCTCTCCCTGGTAAGCCATTAACCTTTCAGATGACAGCCGTGCAAAGTAAATGACTGAACAATTCCCAGGGTCAGCACGAATCTACATTTTCAAAACCTGACATCAACAAGTAAAAGTTGTGACTGAATCCCAGTCTCCCTGCGAGGAAGATTAAATGCCTGTGACACATTATCTGCAATCAGAGTGCTCCATTTCCCAAAGTATCCGTCACAGATTGATAACATCCACGCAAAAAGTTAAGTGCAATTATGTCTGTCACTGTAAAACACACTTCAGCAGCACTGACTGACATCTTGCTTGCAGCTGACAAATTGTGAGAGGGCTGTTTGAGCAACGGTGGTGGAGATTCCTGCAGCACCTTGGGAAGGGATGTAAAACCACTTAAGCTACGTGGGATCATAGAGCACCATGGCTGTGATGGAGCCATCCTGCAGGCAGCCACAAGGCAAAGTGGCTCAGGGCTGGCTCTGTGTGTATTCACAAAGTGGGTGCCTTGCTCCCAAAAGGCTGGAACTGAACTCAGGAAGAGAACATCACACACAAATCCTACTCTAAGACAGCTTGATGCATGGAGGGCTGAGCCCCAAGACATTGCTCATATGCTTGTAACATGCATTTTTCTCTAAGTCCCCAGCCCACGCACTGGTGACAGCCAATCCACAGGCTATGTGAAGCAAAAGCAACAGGCCAGGTGAGTTACCCATTACTGGCACCTCTTTTGTGGGAGGGATTACCTTCCTGATCCCCAAAGGGATGTCACCGTGCAGCACCGGTGAGTGCAAGCCTTGAACAGAGAGCAGAGATTCTGAGGAAGGTTACAGTAAACTCCCACTGATGGCTCAAGTCAACAAAAGCAGCTCTTTAGTAGCAGCCTTCTAGGATGGGAAACTGCAAGTGCATTTCTCCAGGCTGCCATTACTGCCAAGAAGCTGTCGCAGAAGTTGGAGAGAAAAGACAGTAAAGCAGCTTGATGCCTTGCACAATGGCACGGTTGTGCTCCACAGCACAGCATGCCATCCTCACTGGAATGTGCAAGGGCTGCCGTTAGAGACCATTAAGCCAGATGCCTGCAGTAGGAAACACCGAGGAGAAGAAATGGCTGAAAAATAACATATGCAGTCCAGCATGGATATCAGACAAAGCCTCCCCTTGTGCAGTTCTGACTGCGAGCCATAACCCCACGGCACAAGCGGTGGAAGCAGCATTGCCGATGTGCAGCAAGCTGTGGAGGTCAAACCTCTGACATATGACAAAACTCTGATGTGCTGCCATCCACCGCCATCAGTAACTTACATCATGGATCAGAGGAGGAAACACAGCTGGAGCAGAAATAAACATATCCTACAGTAAAAAGTCCTTCCATTTAGGAAGGTTTTGCTGTGCAGAAGCTCACTGGTGTGTTTTACTGGTTTAGTTTATATCCCATGCTAGCAATTGTTCTGAAGAACCCAAGCATGCCCTCTTGATTTAAAATTATTTTATAATGCCAGACAGCAACTGAATAGCTTAAATATTTGACCAGCCTATTCAGCACTGTTCATGGATTTCCTCTTAACACTCATAGCGGCATCAGAATATCTCCCTGCTGTTCCTGCCAGGATATATCCACACGGAATAAAACAACAAACTGTCTACTAGTATAATCTCATTCTCTCTATGGTGACGTAAAAATAAGAGGTTACTTGTGACTACAATCTTCCACCAACATTAAGTGTTGAGTAACTTACCATATTGCTGATAAAGTATTAGGAAAGGCTTCCAAGTCATATGTGTTCCCCATAATAATGAAATATTTGCAGGATACACTTTTATATACATTTCTATTTCTTAAAAAATATATTGGATAATAAATAATCAGAGTGAAAAAAAATCAGACATGAAAGATGCTTTGAATGATCAGGCTGGTGGTGTAAAAGTTACCTGTAAATCATGCATGGGGCATGAGAGTGGAGCTGGCTACAGACAGGTGGTTTTTACTAGGAGGCATTAATGTAACATTCAATTATTCCACTGCATACTGGCTGGTTTAACTCAGCCAAATTAGAATACATTTTATATTGACTATTTTGACATTTGCTTTATTTGGCAAGTAAAACAAAACTGATCCAATTTCCTTGCAGCCATTGTAAACCATAAACTGTACAACAAGAGGTTATAAAATATATAAGCCTTGTAAACACTTCTTTTCAGGCTGTCGCCGATGCTCTGAGCTCTAATTTTGGCCCTGTTCCCAATAGCTCTGACACTGCTCAACAGCCTTCCCTGCTCAGCCATAAAGTGACCCTTCCACACTTAGTGATTAAGGACTGCCATTGACATTCTCTTGCTATGATAATTTTTTCTCTTTATTGTGGAAATCTGCCCAGGCAGGAATTTCTTGCAGACAGAAAATGAAGATCTGTGCTCTAAAAATCAAGACATCTCTTCCTCTGATCTCGCATGGCCTGTGCCAGCACGTAGCTTTATGTCCAGTGGAGCTTCAAAACAACATTATCAGCTCCCAGTGGGACAGCCTGAAATCTCCAAAAGACTGCTGGCTTTTCATCTCTCGGAGGCAAGACAGCATCCCTGCCTGCAGCACACCTGACAGTACAGGACAGCTAGCAGCATGCCACAGCATGGCAGCGACTGAGTAAACCTCTCAGTGAAAGAAATGCCCAAATGTTTTGGAGAGCTTGAAGAGCCACCACAAGACAGCAGATTTAAGTCTAGGTCATGGGTGAAGGCTCAGATGTACACACCTGCCTTCAAAGATACCCAACGGCTTTTCTGAGAAGAGTTCAGAGCAGTTTAAGCATCACTCTCTAAAATGAGCTGTAAATCGAGACCCTGAAGGACATAGGTATCACCTATATGATACAGTGACCTTTACATAGAAACCAATCCCCTGGGAATTCCCCTCTGCAATCTCCTTTGTAATTCTAGCTCTTAACAGTTACTGTAATACTGTAAATGTATCTGCAGTATACCAAATGCTTAGTGCAAAAATACGTGTTCACTTAATTAAGCAAAAGCCCAAAGGGACCATAGAGAATGTGCTATCCCCTGGCAATAACCCAGCCCCAGAGTTCAGTGAGTGAGCCTCATCAGGAACAGCCCATCTCACTCTGGATGCTGTGCTTTCAAAGCAAACGCCAGGAGCATAAAGCACACAGTTTAACCTCTGTCTGGGTTGGTTTGTTGCTTAACAACACTCTATTTTGTCCTGAGAAATTCAGCGTGTCAATACAGGACTACTGTTATATGCAAGTATACACAGAAGTGCATACATTTATACACACACACACACACTACCTATAACACAGGGAAAAGAACCTGGACAGACACTATGCCAGCATCTGGCCAGAAGCATGGCTCCTGTCAGATAAGCAGCCTGCTCTACATGCTCAGTGGCAGCTGCAAGTCTGCAGCACTGTAGCCAGGTCCAAGAAAAGACAAAACAGGGCCCGTACTTCAAACTGTGAGCTCACTGATTCTGGAGAATGAGCAGAGTGGCCTCCCTATATGTTAAAATCTGTATGAATGCTTCTCCCTCCCTTCGGTCAAGGAGACAAATCAGCTTGGCTACTCTCTGAGCTACCCGATACGGATGATGCGCACATACTTGTTGGAAACTGTAACATTCCACACAGTTTAAAGCAAAGAAAAGGTGTAGTTTGCCTTTTCCCTTCCTCTGCAGGCTTTTTGTTTCTTCTGACTTCTTCACTTGTGTGTCTTTGTACAATGACAGCCAAAGGAACTTCCATCGGGCAAATACTTGAAACAATGACACATTCCCTCATTATCAGATTACACCACGTAACCATTCATATTGATGTGGAACCCTGCTCTTGATTCCATCAGGCAAGGTTAGTAACAATACACCATGCAGCATCAAGCAGAAGGGGCTGGAAAGCAGAAAACTTACCTTGGCAGGTTAGGCAGGTTAGGAGCGGGTGTTGAAGACGATGCTTGGGAAGGAGGAGTTTCAGGCTGCGCAGGCTCATGGTTGCGTGGAACTCTGCCCATCCGGTACCAAATGCCCATGTTGTTCAACTCCCTGTGCAATCAACACAGAAGACATTAATGCCACAAGCAAATGACACACATAAGTATGCATAAGTATGAAGCACTGACATGTTCCACGAGCACCTTGTTTAGTGAGAACCAGCCTAATCGGAGGGCAAAAAAGGGGGGGTGAGAGGGGGAGGCATTAGTTAATGCCTACATCAAATCCAGTAACACTTGTACTTATGTAAACTCTTCTAATAACAAGCTTCAGCTCTTACAAACTACTACTTAGTAATTACAGGAAAACACAGTGCTTAGCCTTGGTACAATTGAACTTAGGACAACAGCTCCTGGAGTGAGGGATACTTACCCTATGAAGGTGTACTGAGGAGGGGCCTGTTTAGATCTACCCAGGATTCGGATATCACAGATCGCTGCCTCTGTAGAATCTCGAGGGATGAATTTAATGCACAGCCTCTTCTTCCTGAAAGCTATTTCTTCTGCAAAAACAACCCAGGACATGGGGTGGTTTTTTATGCAAGATTAGAGTATAAATGTTATTTATTGTCTCTCCAGATATTAAGGAGATAATTATGGCAGGAACTGGAGCCAAAGAACAGACATATGTCAGCAAACCAGACAGTGAAGTGCCATTCAGTGGCTGGAGAAATCTTCTATCACGAGCAGTCTGTACACTGTGTGAGATTTGTTATTAGGCACTGTGATAAACCAATACTCCCTACTACCCTCTGCAGAGAAGATAAGACATCATGTATGCCACAGCACCACAGAACAGAAATGGCAGGTGATTTTTCCACTTCCACATACTTCTCACATTCACTTTCTCTTTCCATAGTAATGTTTGCCTTACTGGCCTGCATAGTTGTGTCTAAATATTCCTCCCACAAGCACTGTCCCTAGGAACATACCTGGAAGCTGCTGACACAACTGGTCAATTTATTCTGCCAAGTGCCTCCAAACAGCCAACCAAAAAGTAGCAGCAGGCAGGAAAACAGACCGCCACGCGGAGTGGCCAGCAGTAAAAGCTGTCTGCCCAAGTCTCACACATCCTATGTGTCAGTGACCTCTCCTGACTCAGTCAGCAAGCACTGAAATGATACTCTGCCCTGGAATCTTCATAGGGCTAAACCAGATTTACAAAGCAGTAATTGCTAGGACCTCCCACAGAGCAACTGTGCTGCACTGACCTGTGTTCAGAAGGTGGATGAATCTGTTGAATGGCCCTTTCCTGCCAAGCATCACAGAACAATTTCACTTGTTACCATGTTATCCATCAAGAAAAACTCAAGCCATCAGAGTTAAGGCTTATCTGTATAATGAATTCATGTATATGCATGCTGTCTGCACACAGATACAATCCGCATCCAGCTACGGGTCAGTCACACGATGATGGGTGGCACTGGCACACAGACAGATCTACGGTGCTTGGAAACCACTGCTTTATCTCACCCTCCAGAGTCTCAATGTGAGCAAGGTGAGGTTTCTATTTGTGAATGTAGGCACTTAAAAGACACAACAGAAGTCTATGGATAAGCTGAAAATCTAAAGTGCGCACACTGAATGAAAATCTGGAGCCAACCAACAACTACAAACAAGTGCCTGCAAAATAAAAACCCTTCAGCTTAACATGAATAAATATCCTCCAGCTTAAAAATGTGCTCTCACTTCAACAGATGGCAAGCAGCCCTGTCTCTGTAGGCTCCTCCTGTCTCGCAATCCACACCTTGGAGAAAGCAATCCATCCCAGTCTCTGAAATTTGCTGTCACACCAGCACCAACAAATGTACAGCCAGTGAAAGGTGTGTCACCATACAACATCTGTGCATGCAGCTTTTCACTTCCCATGCTGCTTTTTAGAGATGCTAAATACCTGGATCCCTAAAGTCTAGTCTCTCCCACTCTGAAAAACTGGGGCTTTTATTTGAAGTGCCTAAAACTGATTTTAGGAGCCCAGGGTTTAAGACTTCCACACCTGGAAATTTCCTCAGAACCTAGTAAGGAGCAATGTATTTAATATATTCACTACAAGTCAACTGTCACTTAGAGTAAGAGCACAGAAACATGTAACTCTGAACAGAATCAGTGTCTCTCATTTGACTTTCACGGAAGTACAGAGCTGATTGTTTGCTTTTGTCTTTGGTCTCTTTCACACTTGGCTAGAGTCTGCAGTCTGTAGCAAACTTGGTTTAGGAGCTGGATTCATTAATTACACACGCTTAACTAGAGTTAATTTTAAGTAAACATATTATAAACAGTCAATCGAAATGTGTTCATTCATGCTAATGGAGGCAGGGATATACACTGCTTCATTAATACAGACAGGGCCTCTGCTTTGAAGATGGTCTGGGTTGCAATCTAATGCATTTAAATTAATTATAAAGCTCCCTTCCACCTTTTCACCAGGACCTTCACAAAAGTTACAGAAGCTCATGGTAAGTGTCCAGCACCCCCAGCAGAGAGCAGGATAAACCTGTGACTCTTCCCCAACCTGCATGTGCCCAGAAATTCTCCAGGGAAAGGGGATGAGCCAGGAAAATGGGAAATGGGCTGTAGAGCCTTTCACTTCTAGGTCACAGGTTCAAATCAGAACCAGGTTGATAGTGACTGAAAAACCACACTCATCTGCTACAGACCCAGATGAATGAATCTCTGCAAAGCAAGAACTCCTTTCTACTCATAACTAGGCTGGATTTCATTACTGATGAGCCTGGTACCAGCACTGCACCTGAGCAGTAGCTGTATCAGCACATGGTGTCCTGCAGCCCTCCTACACTCAGCTCCCATGGGGCTCATCCCCATCCTCCACACTGGAGGCCCAAAACACCTGATGCTGCTCTGCAGAGCAGAATGCTGCAACCAGACGTGGCTCCAGCTGCCACTGCCATGAGGATCTGAATACACTGTTTGGGAGCTGCTGGCTTAAACGTTCCAGCAAAATGACTTCTGCCTTGTAGAAATGAAGGTGGTATTTTCTCTGGACATTCCATTTGTGCCTTCTCTCAGCAAGTGCAAACATATCCCACCATCCTCAGCACTACCTGACAGGACATTTTCCTTCTGTTATGTAAAGCTGTCATGCCTGAATCCTGCACCACAAGCACATGTCCTTTCTTTTGATACGCATTTGTGAACATCCCTCAGGACAGCAGCTCTGCTCCCACTAGGCCCAGCTCACACTCACAAAATGAGAGCATGAACTACTCCTTCCTGCTCTATAGCAGGCTTGCTGGTGACAGCCAGGAAGCAGTGTTAAGAAACCTGGAAGAGTACAGGAAAATGGAAGGCTGGTCCACTGCAGTCCAGAGCTGCCACAAACATGCACATGTAACTCCAGAGCACAGCAATGCTGAGAGCATCCCTCTGCCTGGGACACTGCTGCCCACACAGGCACTGGTGGAGAGGCTGCTCCCAAACCATGGGACTGAAAAACAAGATGCTAACTTACGTGTATCAGAGGTCTCCTGGATGGGAATGAAGCCCACCGGTAAAGTGTCCTTGATATCAATGAGCTTCATATCAACCAAGACATTGCCTAAATGACTCTTGGGAGAGAGAAAAAGCAACAGTTAACTATGGCAGTGTCACCAAATTCAAACCCAGCTTTTCTCACCTGCTGAACCCCAAGACACTGTCATTGCATCTCACCACCAACTTTAAAAATTGTAAGTGGCAAGCCAACACTTGCAACTGTCTCCTCTGCAGGAATTGTGTGACAATTGACTAGGAGATATTGGACAAGTGTCAGCACTTATAGATTCCTACACCTCATCCACTGCCATACTTCTGCATTCTCAGAAGCACAACCAAATTCTTCCCGTTGGAAACACAGCAGTTCAAAGTATTACCTCTGCTACCTCATCACTAAGCAGGTCACCTTAGTTCTCACACACTCTACACCTACAATAGCAACATGACATTTCTTTGACAGTAACAGCAGAAAGCATCACAGGAAGATGGTTCAAGCAGACACAGCCAAAGTTATTACATGCATTAGCTAATTAGTACTGAACAGACATGGTTCTAGCTCCAAACACAGGCACGCTCCAGAAGAGCAGGCCATTTGGAACAGGGAACTTCATTTGGAGTCCATATGAATTCTGAACTGATGCCTCGTCCTATTAATCAAGGCTTGAAGAGCTCAAAACACAATTCAGAATGACAGCCTCCACAATTGTTTAGAGGCCAGATTTTCTTTGCAGTTCTCATTAAAGCCAGCACTGCTGCCAATAATCTGGATTCACGTATGGAAGAAAAACACACTTTAGTTACTGCACAGCCTTTATAAACAGAAATGCAATACAGAACAATTAAAATTTCATCCCAAGCCATCAAACCATGTCAGTGTTTTTTACTGTTACTGGTCGATAAGCGTCTCCTTTAGTTTTTATCTGGCAGAGTATTTCACGCAACCCCCTCCTGTGATTATTACACTGAGCTATTTTAAAACATATTTAAATTTGCAGCCTCTGAAACAAGGGGAGATCAGGTCTGAGTTTATTTTTCGGATGTTCTATGTTTCACGGTCAACTCCTCATGAGGAAGGCCACCCGCATGCATCCATCCCGCTTTGGCCAGGGCATCTCAGAGACAGCAATGCTGGATGCTCTGAAGCCTGAGTGTATCAGTTAACATGGTCCTGGCACAGGAAGTGGTAGATGAAACAGTCGCTGCTGATTCATCTTTCATGTTTTATTTATCCAAACTGTCTGGCTGTGTTACATCAATGAGCAAATTTCAGCTGATCATTCCTCCATCAACAGCAGACAGGTAGGAGAGATGACCTCTGTTAAGTTTGTTAGTTGCTGAAACACTGGGAAGTCAGCATCAATGCTCTGCCACAAATACAGCAGAAAAGGGCAGAAAGCCTCCCTGTTTGCAAGATGCACCATTTGGGGCCTCCTCACCATGACACTCAAATACCAGCAATGTCCTTATCTGTCAAAATACTGTAAGCTGTTAAGAATGATGGTTCTGATAAAAAGACACTACAGACTGTCTCTGTTATAAACCAGGTATCTGAGGGGCAGCTGGGACCGGCAGCCTTCCCCACACACTCACTTTAATTCACTCCTCATCAATATGAGGAATGTATTCCCAAACCGTGCCGAGCAGAGGATTCATGCCAAAAGCCCAACAGGCACCGACTGAGGGTATTTACACTCTCTGGTAGCCAGCAGTTGCTACTACCCTGTAATGATTTCTGACAACCTCACATTTAAGGTAGCCACAGATAAACTGAATACTCAAACCACCACAAATCTTTTTGTTTAATGCCCTCCCTGCCTATTCTGCGGCTATTACTCCTGCTAGTGCAGGTACTCCAGGATGAAAAGCACAATTATTGTCCATCTACCCTAGGAAACGATATTTCCCATAGCTCTGGAGCTTTATTTTAATGTAGAGGCAGATAGGGAAGCAGATGGAATAAAGGTCAAATGCTGGAAATTGGCAGCCCCCAGCCTTCCTGTCAGGAACCACGATCAACATCTGAGGTCGCAGTCACTTTTCCGTTCCTGTTGTCACTGCAAGCACAGGTACAAAATGGTATCTCCATACCCTGACAACTGAATCACTGTGAATATCCAAAATACGACAAAAAGCAGGATTACCCACTAGATGGAGTGCATTCATTGTGGAATTAAACAGTTCCTCCAGAAAAGGGGAAGTTTTCGCACTAGCCTCAACCAAAACCACTGTAGAAGGCATCAGGATCTCACTGCACATGGTCACCTCTCCTCCACAGAAGATGTGGGCGAACAAGCACCACTAATCAGAAATTACCTGATGCTCAATAGCTACACTAGAAGATCACAAGAACAAGGTGTGTACAACATGGGCAAATTTGCAAGAATCAGCACCAAAAACAACAAAGAAAGGGAAGCTAATCCTGCAAGAAAGTATCTATGATGCCCCAGGATTCAGAAACTAGTATTTCCTTCATCAACATTCCCTGTAGCACTTGCTTCTCTGAGTTAGAAATTCATCAGCATCATGAGCACGCAGCATCCAGTGCTAAAGCAGGAAACACTAAAGTGAGGGGGCTGCTGAAATGCAAGTGTTCCCTTTCCTGCAGCCTTTATTGCAGCTTTTGCCAGCAATTTCTTTCCATGAAGAACAGACAAAATGCAAATATCCTGCTGCTGCAGTTTGCCTCCTGACTCACCCAAACTCAGTGAAGTGCCTGCCTGAATTATAATTGGTTCCATAAAATGAATTATCTTATGGGTAAGAGCATGCCAGGCACAGATGCAAATCATACAGACACTCAGCAAACCGACTTACATTTTCTTTTGAAAATGATCTTGTGAAGCACAGGTATCGTGTGACCTTGGATTTAAATAAGCCATCTTTCCAGAGGTCAGCATCCAAGCCATCTGCTGTTTGTGCAACCTGGAAAGAAGAGACAGAGGGGGAGAGGAGACATGTGAGCCAAGATAAAGTTAATATATGTGCAGTACTTCTTCCTCAGACCTCTTCTAATTAACGGTAGCCCGAACTCTCACAGCATCTCATTAGTTTCTTCACAAGGTGCAGTGCAAAGAACTTCCAAGAGGAGGTATAAAAAGAAGTTCTAAAAACGCTGTCTCTTGGGAGCCCGTTGATTAAAGATGCTCTGACAAAGGCTATTCTAATGAGGAAAGAGCAACTTTGGTTACAGTTTCCAAACAATAGTTTGGGAAAGTCAGCATATCGAGGCTCTCATTACCACCCTACAGGCAAGGGCACACTGGGGCAAGCTGGGAGGAGGGTCCATGTAGACAAAGCACAGAAATTGCCCAATCTCAGTATCATATTCGCAGAAGAGGCAGAGGAATTCTGGTTCTAGGCAAAAAGGCTGCTTCCAGCAGCTGGGGAAAGCCTTGGTCACTCGTGGACCTCAACAGCAGAGCTGTGTGTGAGGATGCACCCTGAAAACATCCCTTTCCAATGCAGCTCTATGCCCAGTTGAAGCAGTGGCACACACAGAGGGCCAAGGAAACAGACTATGGTCTGTCCATCTGTCTGACCCTCAAATCACATGGTGTCCTGAAACCACAACACATGGGCAGATGCAAGAAGAGAAAGGCAGAAGATTTCACCTTTGAGCTGATCCAGTGAGTGAGCACGAGGCAGCATCATACCCAGGGAAAGGACTCTTCTCTATTAGCAGCTGGGCACTCACCCTGCACCACAAGCTGGTAAAAGCCTCTGCCACTGAAGGTTTGTTGTCAAATAAGAGAGAAGACAAAGCAGCACACACAAGGGTAGCAGAAATAAGATCACCCCACCAGACTAATGCCTGACTGATGGCTCCTGACAGAAGACTCCAGAAGCACAGCTGAACTTCTGCCTAATGCTTCTCAGATGGGGGCAAACTACTCCACTGCAGCTCTTCCAAGTCTAATCTTATTGAATAAGACCTTGGCCCCAGAGCAGCCAGATAACAAAGAGCTGACATTTGTTGTCACTGTTTGCACCCATGTTTTGCTGAAGAGAGACTCTGTGCAGGGCACAGGAAGCAAGAGATGCGTGCTGACAAGACCCTCCAATTATCCCAAGTACAGGAGAGAAAAGCCTGTTTATTGTCTGATCAAAGGGAGCAAAGTGCATTGGCTGCTCTTCGCATTTCAGCAACTGCTGTTTCACAAGCCCCTGCTCAGCTCAAGCCCTTGCACGACACAGCTTTTGCAGTCAAGTTTCTGCAAAGAAACAGGCACCATTTTTAAACAATAAAATCTGAAAACAGGATTTTGGTGGGATTTTTTTCTGCTTTATTATTCCCTGAATTCAACTGTTTCCTAAAGTGCTGCTTTAGGAACATAACAAAATCCATGCACATCTCCTTCCCCTATGGTTAAGTCTGGCCTGGTGAAAACATATTCAGACAACAGACTGCTTGGAAAAGCCGTTGGCATGCAGGGACCCTTCACTTGGACTCCAGCCCTGTTTAGAAACTGTTTTTAGAAACCATTTCTGCTTCTGCTGAAATAGAAGTCACAGGTGACATTAGCCCTGAGCGCCCTGCCTGCGCATCATCCCACTGAAGTCTTCTTCCAAGCCCAGGGAACATAAGCATGCATTAACTTGTCAGAAAACTTATGGGGAAAGAAAACAGTGCAATACAAACAGGAAACATCTTGCATCATCTGCTGGGCTCCTGGAGGCAAGGAGGATCCCCACCACCTCCTGAAGCAGAACTGTGCCTGAGCAGTGTTGCTTCGCAATGGCAGAGTGCCCTCGGTGGGGCAACACAGGAGGGGAGCTGGAAAGGCTGAGGCAGACCTGTCTATCCTGCGCAGCCCCAGCTCATCAAGTGCTCTGCTTGGCTAAGAGACAAGTAACGTGTGGGATGGAGGACACGGTACCCAGCACCGGGACCCAGTGCCCCAGGCACGAGGAATGGTCTTTTTTAGCAGCTGATGAAGACATTCCTCAAGCATTTGCTACAAACACCAATGGTGCAGAATCATCCCTGCTCCAACATGGCCCTGGGTGAGCAGCATGCTCAGGCTCTCACCCTAGAGCAAACCCCACATGGAACTGACTTTCAGCCTGCAGCAAGCAGTGTGGCTCCACAGGAACCACACCTCTCTCCTACCCCAGGCTCCCACCTCTCCTCCCTTTTCCTCCCCACCCATACGCTCAGTCTTGCCAGTTTGGGCAGATTTTCAGGAATCTAACTTCAAACACGCTGTACATTTTGGCAAAATCAAGTCTTTGGTGCTTCAGCTGTTAAAATACCTGGCTAGTCAAGACAAGTTGTTTTCTAAACAGACACAAAGGCAATGGAGGTTTCTAATTAAACTACTGAGAGAAAAGATCTCTGACCCATTTGCCAAGCTTCTCCTGGGTCTGGTCCCCTGGGCTCTGCCACACTGTCACCGCCAGCTGGGCAAGATGCTTGGACCTGGGCTCCGTGTGAACCTGGCTCCATGTGAACCTGGGAAACAGACAGGGATATCCCCAGGGCATTTAACTTACACTTGGGCTGAAAACACCCATGCCTTTGCTTGGTTTGTTTTAAAGAGAAGCAAGGGCAAAAGGAAGTAAAAGAGTATGCCAATGGTTGGTTGCTGGAGAAAGGACATGAACAAAGAGGAAGTCAGGCAAAGCCTGTAAATAACATCACGGTCTCAGAGAGAACTGGATACTTCACCATCACAAAACTCAAAAACTATTAGTGAAACTGCATGATCTCAAATTCATCGCTAATAAGAGGAAATACTTTCCCATGCACCTCTGAATCCACCTGTGGAACTGAATGCTGCAGGCTGCTGGAGCAAAATGCAAAGCAATCAGATCCCTACGAGGATTACAACATCCTGAGAGAAACAAGGATTTCAGGAGTACACTTTCAGGATAGAGTTGCCACAGCTGCCTTCATCAAAGCTTTACATCCTGAAGTAACAATCAGTTGTTGGTGTCTCATTAGGAAACACGGCCCAAGACCGCCCAAGTCCTCACGTTGCTCATGTCTCAGAACATGACTTTCTCTACTGCACTGAGAAGGGCACTTCTGCACACTCAGCTTCATGCCTTCAGGTAAAGAAAGGAGACTTGAGTTCCACAGAGGTCACAGGGAAGTAACAACCCTGCATACCACGCAGTGGTTCAGAGCCCAGACTCATGCAGAGGAGCCACCTTACCAGACATCTGGGCAAGAAAAGTAGCCCTGCATGCCACTGTCCTTTGGGTCTCAGCACCAGGACAGCCTGTTGCATCAGGGTGGCATCCTGAGCAGCTACAGTGGAAAAGACACTGACCACGGCTGGAGCTGGACTGCCATACACAGCTGAAGTGTGTGAAAGCCATGCTTAGGGTAAAACAGCTGCAGACAGCAGGCACTTCCCCACGGCCTGCAGCAGAGACTGCTGGCCCCAAGGTCAGAGGGGAGCTCCTTGTAAACAGAGAGGAAGGCAGAAGAACCAGAAGAAAGGCAGCCTCCCCTCTGTACCCCCTAGGAGAGAGCGACCCACATTCACAAGCATTATTACAACACCACTGTAATTGGATTAAGCCACAGGAAGACTCTTTTATCTTGCTTAGTTTAAACTGCGCTAGTGCTGGAGCTCCCTATTAAACCACAGACAGGCTATCTGGGGTGAGCGCGCTCTCTGCCCAGTCATTTAAGCAGAATGCAATTCTGTTATCACAACTCTCACATTGTCCCATGCTCCTTTATCAGGGTAAGCAGCTAATTACACAGCCTGGCTCACACAGGTAATGAGCACTCAGAAAAATGCAGTAAATGCAAAAAACCTTCCAGGTCTTTAAGCAGCCTTTTCACAATTCCCTCCCTTGTGCCCCTACGTCAGCCTGATCCATTTTCTTCTTTCTCACACTGAACTGGGTATGCAAGGATTCAGAGCTGAAAAGGTTGAGCAAAGCCTCAAGTCAACTGGATTCCACTCCCAACCACACAAGCCAGGCAACTCTGGAAACCCAAGGTGGTTGTAGCACAGTCAGAGCACGATAAACAACAGTGAGCAGAATGACTGCAGGCCAAACATTTCCATATAGATCTCTGCAAGGTCAGTATTTTATGGTATTTCATTGTTTGGGACACTAATCTATGCAGAGAAAAATCATGCTGTTTGTTACACAGCAACTAATCCATGGAACAAGCAGCTGTTAAACAGTGACCTCCCTTTATGCATTCACATACTCATCTCTGCTGTATCCAGCTGCCTTTTCCTGTTGCCCAACATCCTGCCAAAACTTTTTAGAGGTTTGCATTCTGTCCATCAAAATTCTCCCTGCAATTTCAACTGGATGTGAAACTCTTTGCTTCCCATTCTGGAGCTTCTCATCATCATTGTGCAGTGCTGATATGTGGGATTAAACAGCTGATGTGGGATCCATTTACCCAGAGATATAATTTGTGCAATACTTAAGACTCCTTCAGGATGAATGTTACTAGGATTATTAAATTTGCATGCCACAGTGGCCAGCTGTTTCTGAAAACCCGTCCTCCAGGTAATTATGCTCCTCTGGAGTGGCACAGATGAAGTGGCACGATTGCACCCACAAACCTCCACTGAGGGAAAGCACTAAGTGCTGTGGGCTGGACAGCAGCTGGACCTCAAATTACTTCTTAAAGGACACATCTGAAGGCAAGCCATCTCTGGAAGAGATGCTGTTCCCATCAAAGCAAAGCCTCATTAGTGTAGAACCAAAGCATTAGCAATGGCAGCTGAAATAGCTCTACTTACTACATCATAATCTGTAGGTGCTCGGTTCCGGGATGCAACCACACCAACACCCGTGATGGGATCCATCGGCAACTCGGGCAAGGCATCGGAAAGGTCTCGCACTTCAGGCATTATGGACTGATCCTGAAAGAAAGGAGCAGAATTAAAGGGCTGTTCAGCAGAACACCCCAGCAGAAGACAGAGAGCACTGAGAGCCTGCATGCATGCCACAGTGCCTGTGCTGACAAACCACAGACTGCCAAGTTAAACAAGGGATTAGGCCAGACACACCTTCTGCACTTTCATTTGCTTTTGATAAGAGGGTACATTTGTGCAATGCCCAATAGGTTTGGAATTTGGGCCTACAGCCTCTTCTGAGATTAATTTTGTTGCTTCCAGGATGCTTAGCATGGGCTGGTCTCCATCTAGCAATGATGGGAAAACCCAAGCTCATTCTCCTTCCTTCCAAACAGAGGGCAAATTTCATCCCAGATGAAGCAGCTCTGCTATTTCAAGCAGCAAGAAATCTGCTCCTAACGGCTTGACTGGGAGGGTCCCCATCCACTACACGTGTTACACACACTGGGGGTTCCCCTACAAGTCTTCAGTCCCACGCACCCTCCTAAACCAGACTATTATCATGTAGCAGCACAGATGTATCTGGCGCTGTACGCAAAACTGCACTTGCTGCAGAGAGCCTCAACACCAGGGAACACAGATGAAGCAGCACAGGGGTGGTCTGATGCAAAGCAGAAAGAGGCCTTGAAGAGGCATGAGCATCTTCCAGGAGAAGGGACACATCACCAAGTATTTCACAGGAAGGAGATACGCAACGGGGGATAGAAGCAGGTAAGACCAACCGATTCTGGAGAGATGCTGTTGCAGGAAGCAGGAGGAGAAGACAAGAGAGCAGCTGAAACAACTTGTTGAGAAGGAAGGGGAAAGGTGCCACTGCCTCAGCACGTGGTCTTCTGCAGAGGCAGCCAGTCAGTGCAAGTCTTCTCCAGCTTTCAGGCAGGAATACCCCAGGAAACCGTCCCCCACGCACCCCAAGATAAAAGGGCAGTGCTCTGTGTACACAAGCGTCACTGCTGCGCAGCCAGACAAGCCGTGAACCAGAGCTACCTAATTCAATTCCCTCCTCAGAGCAATTAAACCCCAGCATTTCGAGGCCATGTAGACAGCTGGTTACTTACTGCTTCTAGAAAAGGCAGAGGTGAGTGCTGGTGCCAGTGGGACCTGGGTTTACACTTCACAGTGCCCAGTCAGAACAAACATCGTGCTGCAGGCAATAAGAAAGAGCAAGTCTGGGCCCTAGGTAAATAATAATAATGTCACACGAACAGCCAGACTACCTGAGGAGTCCAAAACAGAAGCTAGGAACTGGTAATGGCAAAAACACTGTTGCTGATGAACCAAACCCAGTGGAAAGCTCTGCTTGTGCTGCTCCACTGGCTCATCCAGATGCCTTGCAAATAATCCAGAACCCACTGCCTAAAACGTGAAGCACCGAGCAAACTTAATGTGAACTTAACAAAGAACTCACAATCTGCTCTTCATACAGACACACATTTTCTGAACCTTTTCCAAGTCACTCTCAATAATGTGATGACTTGTTATTACACACTGGGAGGAGCTGGGAGATAATGAATGCTGATAGGAGCCTCTCTTAAGCCATTTTGAACTGAAATCCAGGTAAGTGACGATATTCCCCAGCACACTAAGAACACCACAAGGCAGGTTCCAGCATGGCTGCAAGGAAACAGATCTGCTCCTCCAGCCTCCACCAAACCCACCCTGACCAAGCATTGGCTTGCTCTGCAGAAGCAAGGGGAGCAGGGGCAGCTGGGATGGCATTGACACCTCAGGGTGAGAAGCAGGGGGGCTCTGCCCCCTTTCTCAAGCCCTGGGAGAGCCCAGGCATGCACAGAGCATCCAGTACTCCCTCCTCTTCCACAGCAGTGATGGCAAGGATGTGGCTTATGCTGCTGAACACTGCCCTGGAAGAATCCTGAGCTGCAGCAGTGCTGGCCTGGGAAAGGCTGAGGATGGGGCCCTGGGAGTCCCTGGCACCACTGCGGGAGCAGCCAAAAAAGCACCCTGGTGCTTTTTACCCGCAGCCCAAAAGCACCCTGACCTCGGCAGGAGGCAGGGGGAGCGTCTGTGGGAGCCATCTGTGGTCCCGCTCGGCGCAGCAGGAGGAGGAGAAATTAGCATCAATCCTCACTTTGTGCTGGCTCACACAAAGCCCCTCTATGGCAGTAGCCAAGCACGGAGAACGGGGCCTTCTGCCTTGAGAGGGTGGGAAGTGGAAGCCGTGGGGCAAGACACAGTGCAGAACTGGTGCAGGGCCTGGAGCAGCACCTCCCCACAGCCACCACTGCTGTGCCCAACGAGCCTGGTACCCTCTTCTGCCTCGTGCTCAGGCCTAGGCTGTGCCCATGGCCAGAGAGGATGGGCAGGAAGAGAGCACATGCACACAGAACAAGCCTCCAGGTCTCCAGGCAGTGCAGAGCACCCTGCTCTGCAGCACTCAAAGACAGCTGGGCCCATGTCTGGCCACCACAGCACAGCAAGGCTCTGCAGCAGCTTCCTGCTGTGCGGGTGGCATGGAGGATGCATCTGGAACAGATATGGAACAGCAGCAATCGGTTTGCACACTGGGATAAATGTTTTTGTGAACTCTGCACAGGTCAGAGGGGAGCCTATAGCTGGGCAATCATACAGACGATTAGTTACATTGCCATTCTCCCCCAGGGCGCCTGCAAAGTTTGGTTTCTTTTCTATCACGCCTTTGAACTTAGAACCGAAAAGCAAACAGTGAGAGAAAAGATTAAATTAAGGAGCAGGATTCCATAAATACTCCTATTAGACAGCTTGTTATTTTAATGAAGCTCTCTCTAAACAACACAAGTTTGACCTATACGCCCAACTAACATCATGGTGGCTGAGAACTCAAACCAGCTGACCAGGAGATGGCCTGTCTCCATCCAGCTGAGCTCTGCTGAAGGGCCCTGTGCCACTCTGCTCACTGTGGGGTTATTCTGGGAGCAGCCCAAGACAATTACAACATTTTTCCCACCAGTTGTGAGCATGCTCCCTGGAAGTCATTCCCAACTGCAGGGCCACATCCAGCAAAGGGAAACCGGATGCAAGCTCTGATGCAGGAAGAAGTCTGTGGGGCCACTCAGACAAAGCCATCAGGGCAAGGATGCGACTCCACCAGAGAAAGTCACTGTGCATCCTGCCAGCACCAGTCCTGAGCAATGCATGGCAGAGTGGAGTGGGATGGCTGCAGGAAAAGATGCAGAGAACATATGGCTTGAAACGCAGCCACCACACTGCTGGCTTTATCCCAAATGCCTTCTGTCCCCCTTGAACTGGCCATGCTGCAAAGCAGGAGACTGGGGATCTTGATGCCCAGCTGTAGGAGAGACCTTCAGAGCCTCTGCCTCAGCCAAGGCCCTGCTTTATTGTCTTTGCCTCTTCCCTGCCAAGAGTCTGGGGCACCCCTTGCTCTGTGTGGCACCAACTCAGGTGTGGCCAGACCCAGACCAGCCCCAGCCTCTGCAGGCATGAGGCACAGACCCCATCCTGCCATTTCCAAACCCCAGATGGTGACAGCCTTCAGAGCAAGCTACCAGGTACAGGCAGGGGAGAAGAACAGAGGAACTGCATGTAGGAGGCAGTGACATTTAGTCAGGAAGCTGCACATGTGCAGCCCAGCCAAGGTCTCAGTTTAACCTACCACCACACAATGCTCACTACTGCTCCGCTCTGAGTCCTCCTGCTGTGAAGTACCTACTTCCAACAGGTACAGCGTGTCTGCTCCCTAGGAGATGTGTAACACAGGGCCCGTGCTGCCCTGGCAGTACAAAGCCCTGTGCCAACTGGCAGCACAGCTCCTCGTAGCTGCCTCAGCACCCCGAGCCTTGTACCCTTTGGAGACAGCAAAGCTGAGGGCAGCTCATCACCCCAGAGAGTGCTGTCCTGCAGCCCATGCCCAGTCACACACACCTCCCTTCTCACAGCACTCCCAAGACTGTTTGCATCCTTCTCACTTGCTCTCACCCGTTTTCTCGCTAGCTCATCTCTGCTTTTATGTGTTTATCCTAGGCATACTTTTCTGCTGGTTCCACTGTCCGTTTCAAGTATTCCACTGAGGTGACTGACCACACATGCTGCTGGGACTATCTATAACAAAGGAATACATTTTCAGAAATGAATGTATTATTGAGTTTGTAGAACATTTTTCCCCCTCGGCATTCCTTTTCCACAAGTTAGGCAAGTTCAAGAGCTGGTGGGTACATGATCAAATCAGGCCTGATGATGTATTTGCTACAGAAGCATCACGCTGCCAGCAAAGCAGGTCAAGTTCTGAAGTTAAATAGCAAGGGACTTGGAGAGAATGGGCTTATTGTTTCTTCCTTCTGCTACAAGCCCTGCACTTTGACACTGACTTGTTCTTCCTACAGGCAGAAAAGTATGAGCTAAGCCAAAACTGGAAAAAAATTACCAACTACTTCACTGAGTTCCTGCACCCTAAGGGAAATGACCCCATCAAACCAAAGCAGACACGTTGCTAAAACCCTCACTCGCATGCTTGGGCTATCACTCCATCATTTTATAAAGGGAGTAGGTACCGCTGGCACGACACACGTCGCTTAGAAGTTACATTGCCATGCTCCTCTGCACGCCCGGTCCTCCCACTGCATCCGGGAACAGGACACAGCCAAGCCAATTTTCTATTTCTGTTCATGGAATAGGACACAGTTTAAATCAGAAAACAGGAGACCATGGCAGGACAAGGAGTCAGGGCCCTGGGGGCCTCCATCACAAGCAGGCAGCATCTCAGTTTCATGTTTCTCCCCAAATAAAGGTATGTTTGGAATCACCCCCGCACCCAGGCTCCCATCTTCGAGACAGCTGCCCTGTCTCAGCTGCAAACTCTCTGCAGTTTAACTGACCTGGATGGAAACAGGAACTTAAACCATGGAATGAGCAAAACTGAGATCTTGTATTGCTTCACAGCACATCTAACTACAGACATACATCTGTAAAGAGTGTCCTATTTCAAACCAAAATAGGTTTCCATACACAACCAACCCAGCGAAATTTAAGCAACATTCAGTTCAGTTACTTTTATCTTGGCACATGTATGAGCTATGCAGTCCCTGGGGGCTACAACAACCTTTGGGCCTGGGATTCATTTTGTCAGAGCAGCATGCAGTCCAAGACTGAAGCATTGTGTTGTTTTATTTCACATCTCCAGAAGCTCAAACTAAGCCTTCATCCCAGTATGATGAGAAAATGTAGTGGGTAAGGCTATCCCAGCTAAAAATTACCGGGGTGACACTGCCAACCTGCTACATGACACACTAAGGTATACATCAGCATGTTTTCATGCAGCTAAAATAAAACACAAGATGGAGAAACCTAAGTTTCAGCTCAACCAGCTGAACACCTGCTGCAGCCCAGCCTGTCTTGTTTCAGCTGAAGGCCTCATCTTGCATTACTGTGACCAAGCACAGAAAACACTGAAGCCTGGCAGGTCTTTGAGAACCTTTCCAGAAACCACAGTGGAAGCTCAGGAGTCTCAGTAATGCAAGAGGTGAGTACATGAAACACAGGAAACCCAGTATCACTGCTCTGACCAGTGCTGTAAGGAGAGAACCCACATTATCACCTCCAGATACACAGAAACATGAGAGCAGGTGAGAAAAATGGGTAGTCATGTAAACCCACGCTGTAAACGTTTGCAGCTAAAGACCACACAAAAGGCAGGGGTTTTGTTATTGTCTCCAACCAGTCACTAATGACAT
>JBCJKH010048947.1:0-18115 GCA_039877255.1 Loriculus beryllinus
GTGTCACCTCTGGAGTTGAGGCCTTGCCTTGCTGCTGAGCAGCGCTGCTCTCTGCTGAATGCTGCTTGTACACACTGAAAAACAGCTATCATTTTATCTCAATTAAGGTTTTGTGTGTAGGGAATTTATACAACCCTGATGTGCGTTATTCCTTCAATATCCCAATAGAAGACAGAAGCGATCTGTATACGTGGGATCCTTATGGACCCTGGCAAGACTGCAGCAGGATGTGCCAAGGTACAGTGAATTATTTTGTTGCCAGAACCAAAGACCTTGTGGCATTTATGAAGGGACTTGTCTTAAGTACTTGGATTTTTCATCCGTACTTGTAAGGAAGGAACTTGGTGCTGTCAGTAAACTTTAGGTGTACAGAGCCTTTAACGGCAGGAATGGATTCTGCTTTTGTTTTACTATTTTCAGCATTTATGCAGTGGAATTCTATACTGTAAACTGCATTTGTATTCTTTTCTTTTGCCTATTTAGGAGTGATTTATAAAAAAACACTAGTTGAATCAAGTCTAATGCATCATTAGAAAATGGTATTGTATTCCTACTAATATGTATTAGACTTCTGTTATCCTATTTCCAGATGGCCACTGATTTGTCTAATATCTTTCATATATATTTATTTTTCTTCTTTGGTTATTTGCTGTGTGGGGTAAAGCTATTTAAAGATCCATTTTAAAATATATCTGTTATTCTACAGGCCATTCCAGTGTCAAAAAAAACCACAATATGCATGAAACGTATATATGAAGTGTATTTACACAGATTTTTGATAGATACTTCTATTGGCAGGTGCTAGAAATGCCTGTAGATTTGTGATGGTGAGTTTCTTCTGGGTTTGAGTCAGGCTGTAGACTTACTTATGTGCTAGAGAAGCTCAGCATGTGTCAGCTGTGGTACTTCTCCAGATCTTTAAGGTACGCTGTGATCCAGTTTTCTGATCCCTTAAAGAAAAGGATCATAACCTCTAAGTTAATGTGGTGGTTTGCAAATTTGGCAATTAGAAAAGGACAGATGTGATGCATTTTGAAGTAGTTAGTCTGTTGAGTAAACGGGCTGTTGCTCACTGCAGTTTTCTAGAAGTTGATATCCTTGTAAAACCATTGTAGTACACCTGGGAAATGGCAGGGCTGACCGGGACAAGGTTGTTCCCATCTGGAATGTAGTCAGCAACATGTTTGTGCACAATCTCCTCTATACAATTATTAGGTTGTATAAAGAGGTAGTTTTTAAAGGATGAATGGAATCTACTAGTGTAAAAAGGCACTCTTATTTTAGCCTATTATTTGCTTTCTTTGATTCCTTTTCAAGGTATTCGAAGAAGAAGAATGACATGCATACGTAAAAGTGATCATGCAGTAGTGTCTGATCAAAGATGTGAGCTTATACCCACTGTACCAGATGTTTTTGAGGAGTGTAATACAGAGTGTGAATTAAGGTAAAAAGAGGTTCCTAACTGATGGAGCTGTTGTGGTCTTAACATGTTTTTTGTTGACACAAGGTTGAAACTAAGTAATACAGACTGCTTTATGCCCTGGCCTTCATCTCTACCTCCCTCATCTCTCTTGTCTCTTTTTCCTTTCTTCGAATCTGTTCACATAATGGGTTTATGCGTTATGATTCCACCTCTGAATCTATGTAGAATTAGTGTGCTTTCCAATTTTTGTTGGTAAAGTAAAATGTCTTTTGTTAGGATTATGAATCTTTTATATATCCTGACTCAAAACCTTGTATTTCTGGGGCAGCATACATTTTTCGCCAGAACTGTAGCCACAACTGGATCTAATTAGAAACAGGTTTGTGGTTTTGCACCCCAAGAAAGCCCACGCTGAAGTGTTCAAGGGATGAAGAGTTAGAATTATAGCTGATGTTTTTCAAACTCACCTAGGAGATTAAGATGAAAGTTCTTTCAAATTTGGAAAAGTGTTTTTTAAGCCTATGAGTGGAATTATTTTATATTGATTTGAAAATTCCAGTAATGAGATAGGTTTTAGAGTTTTGTCTGTTCCCTAAAATGTATATCTGTATTTACATGACAATTCCTAGTACATGCCCCAAATGCTTTATTCACTGTGGTCTTATTTTTTAAAACACAGTTAGCTTTCTATAACAGTTTGTTCTTATAGGTGGCACAGTGTTGGCAAAAGTGACTGCACATCAAAGTGTGGCCCAGGGTATCGGTCTATAGAGATCCACTGCATGAAGTATTCTGTTTCAAAAGGACTCAGTGCTCCAGTTGACGAAAAGTACTGTGCTGATCAGCAGAAACCTCCAACTAGAGAGCCCTGCCATGGTGACTGTATGTTAACAAGTTGGCACTACACAGAATGGTCAGAGGTACAAATTCAGAGCCTTATGATTGCACCATTATAGTTCTGGTTACCTCAAATAAATTTTTTATTTCTATAACATTTTAGTTTAAGTATCTAAAATAGTTTTTGACAAGTGTAGCATTGTAGGAGTTGCTAAGCTAATACTGATCTTTGTATTTACGCACCTTCATCATATTTTTGTAAGAAACTATAGCTAAATTGTTGGCAGCTTGGTTTGGGAACTCAGCAGAGAAGATCTGGTGGTTAAAGGTGCTATATTTCATTTACAGTCTCAATAATTAAGTTCTGAGGGTATTTTAGAGAAAAGGAATAAGTACTTTAACCTTCACTAAAAAGTTTTATCTTGGAACTACTAAACAGAGTGCCAAATTTGTCTCATGTGAATGAGCAGTCTGTAAATTAAATATAAGACACATTTGTCAAACACAATAATAAGACTGATAATGCATTG
Source organism: Loriculus beryllinus (assembly GCA_039877255.1). NCBI lineage: Eukaryota > Metazoa > Chordata > Aves > Psittaciformes > Psittacidae > Loriculus > Loriculus beryllinus. The sequence continues at coordinate 2,791 of JBCJKH010048947.1, forward strand.
TGACCTGGTTTTATTGTGTTGTGTTTCCTGTTTCATAATATTGTCTATACATCACAGTGTTCTAGGAGCTGTGAGAGAGGTGTCAGAACCAGAGAAGCTTTTTGTATGAACAATTTGGGTCGTCATCTTCCTGACAGAGAATGCCAGGGACTTTCAAGACTTGTAACACAGAACTGCAACGAATTCTTGTGCCCAAGCTGGTCTGTTAGTGGGTGGAGTGAGGTAATAACGTAAAACTGAAGACACTTTTCATCGTTCTTATTGATATAAAAAGAATCAGATTCAAGTGTTGGGGGTTTTTGTTTTGGCTGTTCTGGGACACATGATAATAAAAATCCTGAAGTCCTGGGGTTTGGCTGATACACATCCCAAATGTACAAATGAATGGGAACTTCTGAAAACCACACCAGAGTTTATTTTACTCTGAAATTTTGTTGCATTAAGATCACAAAGTGAAGCTACATAGAGTGAATCTCTCTACAGTAATATGCCTGCCTTCATTTTTTATAAAGCAATGAGAACCATCCAACCAATTGGAGAACAGAATTCTGTTTTATTATGGATTATATGGGTACCAGAAAATCATGGATAGTTTAAACTTTTTTCCTTGTAAAAACTTTAGAAACTTAATAGTGATTCCTTTGTATTAGCATTTGGGTTGATTTTTACAGGAAATTGAGAGTTCATAAAATAACTAGTTTTGTTTGACAACTTACATGCATGGAAAATTTTTGTTATTTATGTAATCTTTAAAATCCAACAGATTACTAAAAGAAAGTGAAGCCAATGCTGATGCATGTTTTTACAAACTGATAGGTGTAATAATTTTACAGTGTCCTGTGACATGTGGCAAAGGAATGAAGCGTCGTCAAGTATGGTGCCAACTTAATGATGAGCAACTGAGAGATGATTTCTGTAATCCAAACGATCGACCAGAATCAGTAACACCATGTGAACTTCATGAATGTGCATCTTGGCAAGTAGGGCCTTGGGGATCAGTGAGTACAGAAGGATTCCTGGCATCTTGTTTTCCTGTTCAGGCTAACTGATCACAAAACAATATCTTTGAATACTTTAATTTGTATCTTAAGGCATTACTTCAGTGTATTCACGTATTTCTTCGCTCCTATTGGCTATCTAAGCTGTAATTTAGGAATACTCATGTAAGTTAAATGCCTAAGCCATTGACCCTGACCCTTAATATCAGAGATACTTTTACACATGAATATATTGCATCTCCAGAATAATGAAAATGTAGGTAACAAACCACTCAGATTTTCTCATATGTTATTTTGTCACATTAGAGATAATCACACTGATGCCTAATATAATGTCCCATTGCTTTTAAGTAATCTTCTGATTCAGCAATAGCTAAAATATTGTTGTGTTATGGACACAATTTAAGCAACATATAGTCTGCAATGAAGAAAGTTAACACCATCCCAGTAGTCATCCCTGTTCACTCTAGAAAGAGTTTTAAAATAAAAAAAAAATAATTTAAAAATAATTTTTATTATAAGTAGCACACGTATTTCAAGTGTGTGAAATTACTGACTTTAACAGTGTGCTGTGACATGTGGCCGTGGATACCAGATGCGTGCAGTCAAATGTGTTACTGGGACTTACGGAGTTATTTTGGATGATGACAGGGAATGTAATGCTGCTACTCGTCCTAGAGATAACCAAGTAAGTTGAAAAATGCTTTTCTGTTGATTGTATTTTCAGTTAAAAACATCTAAACATAAGTATTGTCTAGTGACCAAGGGAACTTGCAGGAAATGAGTTCAAAAGTGAGAAAAAAAAATACTGAATCTGTCTTTCTGTCATGAATTTCAAATTTGGCCTAGTGAATTAAGCAAAAGAATAATTTGGAGGTGGGAGATTTGAAAATTTGGTATATGATTGAAGGGGTCCAAAGGCTTTTGTGATTATTTGGCAGGGGGGAAGCTCCAACATGTAGAATATTGGAAGGAGTCTGCCTGCCACAGTGCTTAAGAAGAGCACCTGACTGGCTTGGTATTCTCTAAAATTCTGCTTGTATATAGTTTTTTAGAAGAATGACATGGTTACTTGAAAAGAGCTTCAGATGCTGGAATACTACTAATTCCAAAATGTGTAGTTATGAATTATGATTCAGTGTGGAGTTAATATGGTTCTCATTTATATCCGGCTAAGCTGGTAACCATGTACCTCCTTGAGGGCATACTCTTCTTCTTATCTCAAGGGGAAGAAGTAAAAAAAAGATTTTAAAATATAAAAGCCAAGTAATTGCTATAAATTTATTTCCACTTGCATGTGAAAACACTGGGTTTGAGTATGCTTAGTATTTTGTATTGCAATACCTGTCTGGTTGTTGACTGAAACTGGGCAATTTTGTATTCTCAGTAGCTGTAGGTATAAAGAATGGGACAGAACAGCCACTGTCTTCAGTCAGTTCTTTTGTACAGCATGTGGCTGTGAAACAGGACAGTAATGTCTATGCCTGTTGTCTCCAGCAAGCTGCCCAACACAGTTCTTTCTCAAAATGCAAATACACTAGTTAGTAATAATGCAGTTTTAATATCAAATACATTTTCTTTGCATCTTGATTTGAAACAAAACAATTCAATAAAAAGCATTTGAATAACACCAGGGATAAATTAGAAGATGGTATTTACTCGTTAATTAATGCTGGCTCATTGTAATGGTAGGATCTCTCTCTATGGGAGCCATTTGCTTTGCATAAGGGTCTTCCAAAATGTTTGCCTTAAAAGTTTTTTTTCCTCACCCTCACAGGAGTGTGAATTGCCCTCTTGCCCAGAAAATACAGAATTATGGACTACATCATCTCCTCTAGTTCATGTGGGGAAGGCAACCCAATGGAGATATGGATCGTGGACCCCAGTACGTAATGTAGTAGCAATCACAGTTTGCAGAGTTCACAGTTTACAGCAATCACAGTTTACTGTTTCTTTTCCCATTTTTCCATAAAGTTCTCATTCATGTATTTTTCAGACTGAAATCTGTTAACGATAAATTTTAAAGGAATTCTGATATTCTTTGAAGAACCTGTTTCTTAAGAAGGAGCAAGATTCTCCCAGTAAATTCTGTATGCTTCAAATGTAGCCAGGAAAAATAAGGAGGTGAAAAAAACAGGGTTGTAGAAGCTGCGGTTTTGAGCAAAATAGCTTTCATATAATTGAGAGTATGCAAGGAAGTGTTTTTTTAAATAATTGATCAGTATCTGAGTATTCTAAAATAAGATTTACATCTTTTCTGTGAATAGCAATATTAAACAGTTTGGGTCTTTAGAGATCTAATTTTGCATAATTTTTAAAATAAAGATTCTTAAAAATGGTTTCTGCACAAACTGTTTAATAGAAGAGTTTTTGATTTTGATAGTGATGAAAGTTAGTTTTACTTGACAACGATGTAAAACCTTAAACCATCCAGCAATATTTCAGTTTCCTTCCTGAATGCATGGCTCTATCAGTGTGAGATGGAAATCTGGTTTTCGGTGTTTAATTCTAAAGTCAAGCTGATGCTAAGTTATGTTAGTATTTTAGATGCTTGCATGATCTTGTTTTGGTCTCCTAAAGTGCGATGAGCTCGGATTATTCTCTGACAGTGCTCTGCATCCTGTGGGAAGGGCGATCGTGCTCGCTATGTGAGTTGTAGAGATGCTCATGGAGGAATAGCAGATGAATCTCTCTGTGCTCATTTGCCACGACCAGCTGAAATTTCAAGCTGCTTTAGCCCATGTGGAGAGTGGCAAGTTGGAAATTGGTCCCCTGTAAGTATTAATAGTAATTTTTTTTTTTAAAGTGTCTATTTAGGTTATTGGCCAAAGGTTCTGGTTAGAAATTCGGGCTTCATATTCTATGCAAGTGTGATTGAAATTGCATCCCTTGAAAAAAACAAAGTACATGTTTCTTACTGTCAGAAGTAAATATAAATTTCTTTAGTTATTAATTATCAGTGTTCTGTCATAAACTTTGGGTTTATTTTTGGTCAGTGCACAGTTACGTGTGATAGCGGGATAGCAACAAGACAAGTTATCTGTGTCAACTATCATCAACAAATCGACGAGAATTACTGTGATCCTGAAAGCCGACCTTCTAAAGAGCAAGAATGTAACATGCCATCATGTCCACCAGTTTATTATCCTATTCCAAAAACACATGACCATCCAAGCCATTTTCCAGAAATAGGTTACCCTCCGGTTCACCACCCACAAGGCGACATAAACCAGTGGAACCATCCCTCGATGGGAGGATATCAATGGAGAACTGGACCCTGGGGAGCAGTAAGAATTTATTTTTAATATATTCATTTGTTCTCTCGTGTATGTGTTAACACTTCTAGAAATGCTGTTATAGTACAGCTTTGGTCAAAAGAGAGGCATGTGTATTTAGGAAATATTTTTATTATTATGTTAATAAATCAAAAATGCAATTTTTCTGTGATTTCAAAGTAATACTTCTATATAGCAGAAATTTTTATTTGCAGATTTCATGTTTTGCTAGTTAACATTAAAAATAATAATTTAAAATTGTTATAATCGACATATTTGATATTTTTCCGATTAAGCAATGGTGATACGCATGTTTGCATGTTTTGGTAGTGCTCTAGTACTTGTGCAGGTGGATTTCACCGTCGAGTGGTAGTATGTCAAGATGAGGAAGGAAGAAGTGCTAGTTATTGTGATGAGGCAACAAAACCTCCAGAGTCAAGACACTGTGATTCTGGACCCTGCCCACGATGGAACTATGGGAACTGGGGAGAAGTAAGATCATTTCACTTTCAAAGGGAAATATTATTTACTACATAAACTTAGAAATAGTAACATAATTATTTGATTGTAAATGGAACTGAACTGCATTTTGTTACTCACTTAAAAAGAATGATTTTCAAGCTCATTATGTGAACTTTGATCAAATTCAACTGTAGGATAAATATGAATAGTGTAAATACACATCCAAAAGTTCTAAGTATTATGTGAGGCTCAGGATGTCCAACATATAATTGAGTGTTGCAGTAGTGTCTTGAATTTTGAGAGATAGAATTATTTTATGTTATAAATAGATGAATTGTATGCAGAAAACCTGCAGTGAAATTGCTGGTCAAGTTAAAAAAGAGTGACAGATGCTGTACAGAAATGCTATTACATCAGATTTTATGGATACTGCCTACAGTAACTGCAAATAGTTGTATCTACTGGGTTGTACTCACAAATCAGAAGTACGAAGATATGATCATGCATCTAAAAGATGACTCTGAAATACAGTGAAAAGCTATAAACTATTAGAACATGCTCCCTTTTGATCAAATTGCTTTTAATACCTCATTAGAAATTAGAATTTAACTATTACGTTCTTAGTCTGTATAAGTTAGACTAAGAGAAAGTGTGCCCAGTGTCTGAGTTTTCTGGCAAGAAAAATTTGATTTAGGACCAAGTTCCATCTTTTCATCCTATCACAGACAAGTAGTATATATGCACATTTATTCTCACAAACGGGTACTTCACTTTGAGATAAAAGATTGTCTGTAACTGAAGCATTTTGTAGAAAGTCACTTGAAAAACTCTTAAAATGTAGTTTGGTAAACATTTTGGTGATTTTTTTTTTTTTTCATTGCATGAAATTAGACTGTAAGTCCTTATTCTTGAATTGAATGTCCAGGGAATGTGAAATAGACTTAGTAAATAATGACATGTGCTGATATTGCTATATCTTTTTGATTTAATAGTATGTGATGATTCTCTTAACAAAGACCTTACATATAAAATTCTCTATTTCAGTGTACTCAAACTTGTGGAGATGGAATAAAGACAAGACTGGTGATTTGTCAGCTTCCTACTGGCCAAATGTTGGGTGATCAAAACTGTGAAATTCTAGACAAGCCACCTAATATGGCACAATGTAATGTGCATTCTTGCCCTGGTGATGTGTCATGGCATCGGGGACCATGGAAATCGGTACGATAGCATTCATTAATATTTTTTGTTTTCTTGTTCTTTCTGTCACTCTATTTCCCCAGGCCTTTTAAAACTTATTATTTGGTAACAGTGAAATAATAATGCATGTGGAATATAGCCTGTGTAGTTTTATTGTTCCTGCAGTCATTGAATTCAATGGGAGAAAGCCATTTATTTCAGTGGGAACAGTTTCACGCTCTGTAAAATGTCATAGGGAATATTTTGAAAATTACCAGAAGTCATCATAGCCAAAAGCAATAAATACCTAATAGTTTGTTCTATTTTGAAGGGTTATGATTTGATCTGTGTTTTAATTTTAAAGTATATGCTGTTATTTATAATGTAGTTTTATCTACATGTTTATATTTGTAAAAAAACATCTTTTTGTGCATAACTTTTTCTAATAGCATATTTAAGTATAAAATAACTCACACATGTATATCACACTCTGTCATCAAACATCTTGCTCCGTGTTGCTTGTACATTTGTGTATAAAAGTTTATATTTGTGATTTTAAAACAGTGACTAAAGCTGTCTATGTATAATTATGTATGTAACTATAATATGTTATTGTCTACATGTCACTGTCTATTAATGTGCAAAAATGCCTGCAGTAATCACTATTAATCATTCAATTTGCCACTAGCAGATTATTAACATGTTAAGCAATCATAGCAAGCTCTACGTTATAGAGTACATTATATTTCCCCAAGCTCTGAATTTGACAATATTTATTATTGTGCTTAATTCTAAGGAGAATAATGGCAATCAAAGGAGGTTGGATCCAGTCCTGATTCCATCAAAATCAGTTGAAAGCCTGTCATTAACAGCTCTGGGAGATGGGCTAGGGCAACAGTTCTCTTTGATTTTATTTTTTTTTAATTAATGGTAAAATTACATATTTTGGTTGTTTGAATTGACATGGAAGCATTTTTTAAAATATTATCCAATTTCAACTTAAAATACTTCTTTGTGGTTTTAAAAATATTATAAAATTTGTTGCAAATAGACTAAAATGAAAGCTTGAATTAGTAATTTACCCCAGTTATCTTTCTTCCACTGTGCAAAACAGAGTTTGATGTTTGTGTTTAACAGACACCAGAGAATCTTATTTAGCTAGTAGGCAAATGATTAGTAGTGACTTGCTAATCTTAATTGATGTACTTCAGGTACTAAGACAAGTAGGGCATTCAGCACACAGTTGCCTTTGAACTCAGTGTTTTCCTTTTAGATTGAAAATTATTCATAGCCTGTTCATCCCCAGTTTGTCCTGCCTTAATAGTTACCTGTAAGCTATTGTAATGCATTGTAAACCTGGCTTACTTTTGCAAAGATTTTCATGTTGGTTTGTATCTCAGTTGACATAAAAAGCCATTTTAATCCTTCAAAGCTTAAGTTTAGAATAGAAGCTCATAATCAGAAAGCGTTTGTGGCCTCTCTTTTATATATTATTGCAAGCTCTGGTTATTCAGTAATAGTTTTACTTTCATCACACTATTACGTGATGTTGTGCAGAAACAAACATAGCAGATTCAGGAAATAAAAGCAGGCTCACACACTAAATATGCTATCACTTTTTTGTAATTTAGCTGGTTTGAACATAGTCATCACACAAACTTCAGTTAACTTTTGTTGCTGTTTGAACAGTGCAAAATTTCTTCATTGATGACAACTATTATGAAAGAGTAGTAGAAGTTTTAGTCACAGAAACTGTTGTAACCTAGTATGGACAGCTTTGTTTAGCCTTCATCTGTGGTGTGTTCACCAGTGATGTGATAGTTCATCAGTAGATCATGGCTTTGCCTATCTTATGCCTTTCTAACGTATAATAGGTTCCAGTATAGGGGACTGTTAATGACTGGATACTGTCTGGAGGCTGGAGACATCCTATCTGTGCTTACTCCCTTCTCTGTAACGACATCAAGAACCAGAAAAAACACTATTTCTATTTTTGATAAGTATTGAGTAATATATGTGTCTGGACAGCAGTGCATTACACTTTTATGCCTACTAGTGAGATTCCACTGTGTAAGTAGAAACTGAAATTGGCAGCTTCCAATATGGTATGTAACTTGCCATACCAGGTTTGCCATTTGCCATCTTTTACTTCTGTCATGTGTGGTGCAAATGTAATAGGTGGAAAGGGAGAATAGAAGGAAGGGAATTTCTGAGCAATGCTTTACCTAGAACAACTCCTTAGCCTCCTAAATACTGGCCCTGCCTGGCCCATTCAGTTCAGAAATGGCTACCAAAACTGCCTAAAAAATATTTTCCTTATTCTTATGTAGCTTTGTATAAACCATGTCTGAACTAAAAGATTTACTCATGGACTATTCTGGCTTTTGCATAGCCAGAGAGTTTCCTCATGGATTTTAGATTCCAGTGGAAATAGATCTGCAGAAAAGTCAAATTAGTTAAGATTTATTCAGAATCCTGAGTCAAGGATCTGATGAACTATAGAGAAGGACTTAGTTTATCAGTTGTTAGTGTCTTTTATGCTCTCTTCCATATTGGGGCATTCTAATTTCTTTTGCTAGCTATTACTATGTATTTGAGGACAGAAGACTTCTAGCAACATGCCTTGTAAGTACATTTCTTTCAGGTTTTGATTCATTTTACAGAACATAATTAAAATAAAACATATCTTGTAAATACTTGATAGGGCAGTTGCAAGAAAGGCTCTGTTTATGATTTGAAGCCAAAAGTCTGGTTGATGCTTTCTGCAGTTTAGCAGTTATGGGCTGTTACACTTTATAGTGTCTGATTTCAAGATTTCATTGCCTAACTGATATGTATCTAAGTACACTATCTCTTCTTTAATATATCAAAACCACGATACAGATGTGTATATTTTTATATATACATACTAATGCTATATTTCTAAGTTCAATAATAGTTGAGGTAAATATAGCTGCTTATTTTAATGGAATTGCACCACCAGTAAATTTGACCCATATATCTTGAATATTTTTCTTTTAGACTGCTCTAGTTTCATTAGTGAAGGGATTGAGGCAATGATCCAAAACTTCATGAAAGAATGAATAAATTACAAGCTAAGAAGTATGGAAACCATATGCCACATTGTATAATGTCAAGAAAAATTCCATAGCATTCTGACAGCTGGCTAAGAATACTTTGTTCTAGTATAGACTTTTACTGTATCCCTTATTTCAACAGTGCACTATTATTGGGGGTTTGTGTTTAGTCCATGCAATATGACCTCTGGTTTACTGTATTGAGTTCAGTATACCTTACTGCATAAGGTTCAGGTTTTCTGACCCTAATGGTAAGAAGTTGTTTTTTACGTAAAGCATTAAAAGAGAGAGTATTGCAAATTCACAAAGATACCATAAGGTTTTACAACTGAACTGTAATGACTAGATACAACAATTTTGTTCTAGAAGGGTGGTAGAATAATCTATCTAAATTGAGTTCAAGAATGGTGCTTTGTTACTTTCCATACTAGTCTTTTTTTTTCTTTGAGCAGTATTTCCTATATCCATGTGCTTTAGTATTCTTAGCCAAACAATCATCTGTTACCTGACAAAAAGTATGTGGGAATGTAATGAAATCAACTGTTAGTTGGATCAGTGATTGTGTTTAGATACAACAAATCTTCAGATGAGGGGTGTAGACATAATCTGAAAGACAGGTATAATCTTGCAAAGTTTTCATGTGTAGCACCAATGTGAAGTAGCTTTTCTAGTATTTTGTTCTAGAGAACAAAATGCTGCTTTTAGCAGTACTTGGCTGGGAAATAATTAGGTACACAGTAGCAAGTTAGGAACTATCCAGTGCCAAAGCTGTGGCATGGTACCTGGGCAAAACTTTTAATGTGAACATATATTTTTTTACTCTTCTTTCTGCTGGTCAGTGAGAGGTAACTAGTCTGCTCATCTAGTATGCTTTTCTTAATGGAGGCTTTCTGTGATGTCTTCACTTCAAGGATTGTATTTGACTACTAAGTAAAGCTTCCCCTTTTTAGCTCAATTTCTCTTAAGAATTTTGTATTTACTTCTTGGTTAAATGGTCCTGTCTTCCTTTCTAGTCTTTTCTTCTATGCCTCCTATGTTGTTGCTGTGCAATAGAAAAGAAGTGTAAGTTTCTCAAAATTCCTGATACATATATGCTTTTATTACCTTTCAGTTTATATATTTTCTTAAAGGTTTTATAGAGTGTGAGGAGGAATTACACTGGAGAAATAAAATAGGCTATTCATATATGGCATGACAATACCTTCCAGCTTCACATAGTGAGGAAAGTTTCTTTGCATTTTTGGATGACAAGAATACATGTTTGCTTCTTATCCTTTCTCACTCCTTTAGGAAGAATACATACCTGGATTACTGAATCCAGGCTGTAGATGGGTGTTACCTAAAGCTTGTTGCAGTAGTCTATTATCTTCACAACACATTTGAAACCAGATAGGTTACTGTGTGAATGTCTTATCTGAGAAGATGCAGCACAGGAAGCTGCTGTAACTTGAGTGCAACACATATTGCCACAAAAGTGAGCGGTTATGCCTTTGCTCTGTAGCACATTCAGCTTCACCTCAGTCTTTTTGAGGTATTATACTTTCCTCCTCTGAACAGTTTCACATATGGTCATTGTACAGCTTTGTTGATAAGCAGTACCAGATATGGTTCAGAGTGTAGTAAAGTTATGGTCCATCTTGAGGTTTGTATTTTCTGTTAGGTTTTCTTGAAAGCATCTACATTTGGAATTTTATTTGAATACTAATGGAAGAAGGTTTATACGCTCCAATGTGATATAATTGTAGCACAGTCATTAGCACTTTGTTTTCTTAGCATGTTGGGCTTTATGTTCTTTTACTTCACATCTGTATTGTGAGTTGAGCTGTGATAAATCCAGTTCTTTTTAAAGTTAGGACTTACGACGTTTGTCCTAAAATTTTACCATATACCAGTTGTGAAGTCAGATAATAACTGTGAACTCTTTTCTTAATTAAAGGCTTTAAAGATACCTTCTGTAATTAAAGAGCTCTTGGATTAAAAGCGGACTGACAATTTTCCCAAGAATAGTACTTGTGCAGAGTACATCTGCATTATTCTAACACTATTAAAAGAACAAAATACTGACAACAAGGTAGTTGTCTCAGTGGTAACTTGTTGTTAGTCAAAAAATGAAGTATCACAGACAAGTGTTTCACTAACTATTCAAATAATAATTCCCACAAAAATACAAGTTAAGAATGGTCGCTTTTCTGAGTTCTGTAGAAACAGAATTGTGCAGATTGTGCTGAGGTGTCTTTATGGTTAGTGATAGAGGCAAGACTTGACCCTTATAGAAGAGAATTATGTTTTGATTGTCTGAATTGTTGGTAAAATAAAGATTGTTTTTTAACTTCACTCTTAGGATTTTTCTGTAAGCTCATAAGTATTACTTGTGATTCCAGAGAAAATAGGCATAAAAAGAGTCAATCTGCTCATCTTCTAATTTACTTTCAAGTGTCAGAAATACCTTACTGCTATTACATATTACCCTGCAGGCATATAATGTAATGTTCATTTAAAGTGGCTGGTTTTCTACTTTTTCAGTTTCCATTGTAGTTGCTCCAGTATAATTTCAATATAATTCTGTCTTTGCACTAGTGGAAGAAATCTACTACTACTTTTAATAAATATAAACTTATGTTTTAAGAACTGATAGCCCAGTCCCCTTCCAGTGTTGTTACTGCCACGTATGCCATTGACTTCTGCAGGAGCAGAAGCAGCCCAAAGTTGTCTAAATAAAATATTTACTTGTTTTCATTTTAATGCAAAAAAACTTGCTATGTATGATAAGTGCCTTCATTCAGTTTTTCTATGTGTAAAAAGTATTTATATCTTTAAAGATAATCTTTTATATTAAAAGGGAATTCAAAATCAGTGAACTTGGTTTTCAGAACCAGCTTCAGTCTTTTACCTCTACTTCTTCTGCTGGCTAATGTCAAACTTCAGAATACCTCATTACCAATACAGCACATTTATTTAATACCCCACTGGCTGAAATCTTCGTGTTGGCATATGCTATTCATTTTTAAAAACTTTGGAAATAGGAGGGACCTTTTCAGAAAGAACTGATAACATATGTCACTACCCAAATGTCATAAACCAGACTTGGGATAGTGGATTTCATTTAGGGTAATTCTGGTAAAAATGAAAGAATTTTGTTTCCAAAATTCGAAAAAAACAAATAATTGTGTACTGTTCATCAAGCTTAGAGGAAATTTATCTTTATTGGTGCTATGTTGCCTGTACAGCTTGAAATAATAAATAAGTTCTAATGTATGTGTGGTAATTTAATTTAATGACTGTGACTTGTGTCTGTGAAATACAGTTGCATTTTAACCCTTCTTTTTTATGCATGTTGTGTGGCTTTGTCTTTATATTTAATGTGTCCTTTATTAAGGAATGCTAATGTTTCAAGTCCTTAAAGAATAAAAAAGGGGCGGGAGGAAAGGGTGGAAATTAACCACTTTGCTGAAAGTGAGGAGGTTTTACCACTCAGTAATCTTCATGTTGCAGTGAACTTGGTGTGATATTTTAGTGACATTTTTTTCATGGGGGGAGCCCTTACACTTGAACAGGGAAAAAAATACATAAATATTGTTAATAATATAAGCAGCATCTGATGTCAGTGGACTGGAACAGGTACTTGGCACATAATCTTTGATGATAAAGCTGACTATGGAACCTTTTGCTGAAGCTATAATTTTATGGCTCAGTCCTGCTTCAACTTAGTCCCTGACAAAAGATACAGAAAATTGAGTATTATAACATAATTCTCAGCTCTTAATCTTAAAGACATAACACATTTTTTTACATTCCTGAAACACTTTTGCATGAGGAGGTTTGAAGAGCTTTCAGACGCTCCATTTACAAAGAGGACAAGTGAAAGTTAAGTCGAAGTAAAAACCAAACCAACCAACCAAAGTCCCCACAAACAAACAAAAACCTCCAAGAGTACCAGAAGGTGAAAAAAACAGGTGGTCCTTAACACCATTCCTAAATTAATAGAGCCATTTCAGGAAAGTGAAAGGAATGTGAAGCTGCTGATGTATTTATTTCTTTTTTTGCTGTTAGAGCCTTCAGAAAAGCTGAAGGGTTCTACATAGTCAAATCCATGTGAAAATCATTCTGAGCTGCCTTAATATATGTGGCAGTTTTGAAAACTCTAGTCACAACTCATAAATACTGCTTCAAAGTGGTTTTGAGACCCAAATTTAAAAGTTATTAGACATACCTCAAAGTACTGGCATTTCCTAACATTTGTGAAGGTGAATACACCAATATTTTGGTTACCTGGTACAGGTTAGGAAAAGAACAAAATGCACTGTAATTCTCCATTATGGGACTTGTAGTCCTTTCTTTGAAAGAAAGTTAATGGAAAATATACAGGAGAATGTCTTAGGTTGAAAACAAATTGGAATTCAACATGTGAAGGTAGGTAAGATGTTGTATTCTTGATCTAAAATCTACTTATGTTTTTGCCCTCAATCCCTATTTAAAATAATTTGTGTTACTTTCATTATTTAGTTGCTATTTAGTTAAGTGCCAAAAAATTATAATTTTGCATGCTTCTGTGTTTTGAAAAATCTCTGACAACACTACATCATTGCAGTATATATTAATTTCCAGTTTTCTTTGAAGTTGAAATACAAGACCTTAGTTTTTAATCAAATTAAATAAGTGAAGTGATACTTTTCTCTAGAGCAGAGACACTGACAGAGCTCAACTATTAGTTATTCCTTTAATTTCCAAGCTACTGTTTTGCTGCTGGTAGCATGTTTAAAAACTATAAACCAGAGATTGCAGTTGCTGGGATCCAGTGTTTCTTCTGCTTATGTTTAGGTTTTTGCAAATTTGGCTAAAACAAATTGGTCTCTCATTGTAGGATGACATTATCTCTAGTTTTGTGATTGGTTAACTGAAAGACTGGCTCTTCCGATAAAAAAGAAGATCCATATATTTAAATTATGGAAAGAAATATACAAATGCATTATTTTTCTTGCAATGCCTTTGGTTATGTAGATGTAGCTTCCATACCAGAGATCCTTCATCATGTTAAAAATATGGTCCAACTGTTATTGTGAAGATCTATGAATAAAATGTCACTCTCAAGAGGCAAACTTTACTTCTAGTGAAAATGCAGATTAAGTTATTCCCATGCATTTGTTCAGTTTTCCAAAGCTTCACAAGAGGCAGGAGGCTATCCTTCCTCTGATGCACTTTCTTAAAGTGTGACCGGTTGTTTGAAGTAGCAGTGGATTCACTTCAGGTTGCTGTTTGGTTTTCTTGGAGATTTATGGGCATAACTGCTGGATGGACACAGATGCATGTGTTTTTCTCCACTTGGGAAATGAGTCCAGAAATTTGTCCATTGGAAACAGAGGGTGAAAAGACCTGCATTTCATTTGCTTATACTGGATTTCCTTGAGGTCTCCTATCTTCATTTCTACCTCCCTTCTTTCTTGATGCTTCCACTTTGTTCACTTTGTCTCCAGTGTTCCTGCCTTCATGTAATTGCTGAAAGGTGTTATTAGCGTTACATGGCTGTAGAATAAAGACGAGACTTACTGAAGCCTGGCCAAGCCAGCAATTGTCATCTGCAGTGTTGTAATGGTAAAGTGCCTGTACCAAACATTTTCTAGGATGTATCAAAAGCAAAGAGCAGGATTACTATTCAGTTTGTAAATTAGACACAAATTTATAGTTGTAGATTAAGACTTTCAGAAAGACCTAGTGAGGGTCTACCTCTGTTCCTGTTTGCCATTGATTTCAGAAGGAAAGGTAAGGCAGATTTGTCTGATGTGTTGTTTTAGGGGTTTTGTTTGTTGTAGGGTTTTTGTTGTTGTTGTTTTATTTGTTTCTAATTTACCACTGTTCTGTATTTCTAACTGTGATTTGCCTCAGCTGTCTGTTGTCAGGGGCTGTCTGCCTCAGCTGAAACGTGATAAAAGTTAGGTACATGTACCAGGTACGTTGTAGCAGGAATGCTGGCTGAGCAATGTAGTTTATCTGTTCCCTCCCTCCCAGCAATTAATAAGCTGGTCATGCTTCACAGTGCTTATGTACATATATATATATATATACTGTCGTTAACTACAGTGATACAGTTGCTTGAATGAAGGCTGATGCTGAAGTTCTCAGCAGAGGTACATGCAGACCTTTCAGTGACACTTAACACCTGTACATGAGGTAGCAAAGTGTCTGGGTTCAGCAGTAGCAGTCATTTTTCTCCTTCTTAGTAGCTGGCGCAGTGCTGTGCTTTTGACTTCCAGCCTGGGAACAGCGCTGATAACACCGATGGTTTTAGCTGTTGCTCAGTAATGTTTACTCTGACCAAGGACTTTGTGAGTCTCATGCT
>JBCJKH010048950.1:19616-30854 GCA_039877255.1 Loriculus beryllinus
AGTAACCACTTCACTTCTTTTTTTAAGAAGGGATTCCTGAAAACTATTGAAATGTGTAGACTTCTCTATCAGTCTGCCCTCTGTATGGTAAATCTGTACAACATAGCACACATTGGTACATATTAACCCTACTCACTTCCTCACCTTTCTACTTTCATTTTCCATACCACACAGTCTGGTGACAGTGATCACAGAGACTAACAATAGATAACATGAGACCTTCAGGCTAGAATTAACTCAAAAGGTGGGGAACACTCTCACTAGGAAGGAAGAAAACATCTGACAGCAGAAACCCAGTATGGCCACATGCTAGGGAAATAATTTTCCCAGAACAACTGTCTTCTCTTTTACACAGGAAAAAAAGAACCTAAGAATGTTAAGAGGTTTAGAAAACATGACCTATGAGGGAAAAACTGAAGGAACTGGGTTTGTTTAGTCTAGAAAAGAGGAGACTGAAAGAGCACATGATAACAGTCTTCCAGTATGAAAAAGGCTGTTGGAGACAGAGATGATGAACTGTTCTCCGTGGCCACAGAGGAAAGGATGAAAAAATGATTTTCAGTTAAAAGAGATTTCAGAGCAGTGCAGGGAAAGAGAGGAAGAGTTATCAGTCTGTGAGGTGATCAGAGTGAGCAGTGGACCAGAGCCTCAACCTATTGGGGAAGACAGTGCAGGTCTTTAAGAACAAACCAGACATACATGCCTACCATGGACTCCTGCTGTGGTATTGTGGGGACATACACACACACTCTGTGTCCCCTTCCAGCCCTATAGTTTTGTGATTGAGCTCTGATACAGATATGCCTCACATCAAAGCCAATGTCTGTCAAAAGACTGGTCGAAAACTTCAACAAACTAGCCTGGTAACTTCGAAATCAAAATAGAAGGTTGCAAAGCACAAATTTTTGTTCCTAACCTTGACTAAATAAGGAATATTCACTAATGAGAGCAGGAATTGAACATGCTGCATCTTCATGTATTGTCATTAGATGATAGACCACTTGCTGCTTGACAATGCAGAGAGAGGTCTCCTGAGTGTGCCTGGGTGAGAAAATACAATTCCTTGGCAGCAGCAGACCCAAAAAGACTGTGAGGCTGTTACAGCTGTAAATCCAAGGTAACACAGAAGAAATCAACAGATTTATAACAGCATAATTGTGATCAGCATAGAAGCCATTGTATTTTCACTTGGGAAAAAGTAGCTAAGCGTTCAGCAAAGGCTCTATTTTCTCCCCTTGAGCCTCTCACATGATTCTGTGACACATTGCTGGCTTTTTCCATGCTCAGATAACACCTTTTTTTACTCAGAGATTTCAGTCAGGCTTCCGGATGTCAGGAAAAGAACACAAGGGTAAACCATGGTTGTTCAAGTATTTTCAGATTTTTACTCCGATATGTTCTTTCTCAAGCTCATTTGCAAACATGATGGCTTGCCAAATAAAACTGGCAGTGCCAGCACGCCTAGAGCAAGCCTGAAGGACCTGAAAGGTTCCACTTGCTCGTCTGTATTATTCTGCACGTCTTCTTAGTTATGGCTGCCTCCAGATCTGTTTCAATCTTTCTGCTGAATTATTCCTATAGAGAATGTCTAATTGGCTGTTGTTTGAACACTTCACAGACCCCTTCTTTGAAAGACTCACCTCATCTCATCTGTTAGTGTGTATCATAAAGTATTGCCATTCCCTTGAAGATGCCTGCAACATGAATAAATGGAAGAGGTAGAAACACAAAATGCAAGCTTAAACAAGGATTCTGATTTCTTGACTCCTAACACGTCTTTACTCTGCCCTCAGCTATTCTCCAAAGCCAGAGCCAATGGACTTGGACTTAGGGCAAGGCTTGTAAAAAGGCTGTTGAAAAAAGGACTCCAGACCCCAAAGAAATCTGCAGTTGGAGGAGCCCTAAATCATATTTCCTCAGTTACACAACAACTACCTCAAGCTGTGTTGTTACCAGTTCTAAGTAAATGTGGATTTGTTGGTTCTGTCCTGCCCTTCTCTTCTCCCTATTCACATAGCTCAACTGAATAAGTTGTTTCACGGATGAGAAGCCAGTTCTTTTGGTCATCTGTGAGCTTCCTGTTCTTGACCAAAATGAACAATCAAGACCTTCTTTTGGTGTAACTCTGACAAGTTATGGAAAATTTACAAGTCCTTGCATCAACAGAATGCTAATTCCACATGAATAAACCTAAATAAGCAGAACTCACTTGCACCAGCCCAGCTAGGATAGTTGCCCACCTAAATGCTGCTAATCCTGAAGTCATAAAACCATCAGGGAAGCAGAAGCCGCAGCATATCTTAGGCCCTAGTTCAGATATAAGTATTTCTAACCAGCAAGAAACAAAAATAGGTAGGATCTAGAAAATTAGAAAAGTATCCTGAAAATTCAAAACTATCTCAGAGATAAAGAACTGAATTAATGTAATCTTAAAAACATTTTCATACACATAAACAGGTAAGTATGACTTACCACCACTTAGCTTCTTAAACATCAAGAAATGTACTTCATGTATCACCACTGATGTCAATCACATGAGGGTACCTGTAGAGAAAAAATACCCAGAAGAAAGAAAGAGATGATAAAGTTCGTATGTTCTTCATATACACTGGTGGATGATAGACTTGAGAGCTAGCTAATTCCTTCTTGGATTCATTACACTCAGATCCAATTAGTTTGCAAGACGCATGGCTTTTGCAAAGAAACACAGTTCTGTAGAGCTGTTGGGAAAATAAGTTATTTTGAAAGAGTCAAGGTAATGTGTGGACCAACACATGAAGTTTGACATTCTTATAGGAAAGATAGAGTAAAACATGGGATTTCCAATCATAGATGCTATGATCGTTCCCAGATGTTGTCTGAAAATGTCTGTGAAACCAAACAAGGAACTGATTGCTCTTCCATATATTGAAGAAAGAAATAATATGTGCTCAGAATTAATATCAAATGAGTCTCAAACTTACACAGTGCAGTCAGATACATACCCTTTACATACACGTGAAAGTCTATGTTGGGAAAAGATACGAAGGAGGGAATTTCTTCCAGTTATGAAACTTCCAATTAAAAAAAATCATACCCAACCATGTGAATATGTAATGAAAAAGTGGGCATTCCCCTAGGAAATGAAAAGTTGAAGGTACATTCAGTAGGGTTTATTCTGGAAGGACCAAGAGAAGAAAAATACTTTTAAGTTACTTAAAATACTTCAAGTGTTTTTTGTCAGGAAAGCACCCTTGTGGCCTTAAGCTTTGCTGAGATTAAGGCATTGTAGAGCAAATCTGTGCAACTCAGATATATTTTAGACAAATAATAGATGTATCAAACAACAGAACTTTGGAAAGAGCATAAACTCATAAATGAGTTTTAATCTTGTTTGAAAAAATGATTTTGTCTGGGATTAAAAATGAAGGAATTCTTTTCATTTAGAAAAATAAGTACTTGGTTTGGGAAATGCTGAAAATCACTTCTTTATATTGCCAAATTGAAACTCATCAGTTCTTGGTTTTGAAATGGTGTTTCTAGTTTTAAATGTTACCTTGTAAACTTGTATGGGTGACAAAAGGGAGTGGAGATAAAGACCACTTGACTTGCACCCACGGGGGAAAGAACTGTGGTATGAAGATAGTCTAGGGAGCTGTAAGTTGAGATCTGCCCCATAAAGGAGAGAATGTGCTCATTTTGGCCAGAGAGCTCTACAAAGTCCTTCTTTGGTATGCACACACATCCTGAGCTCCAGCCTAGATTCCAAAGGCTCTTTTTGAATAGTCTCGAAAGTGTGCTAAAAGCTTAACAAAGATGACAAATGTTGCCTTTAAGGTTTTACAGGCCTTAACCACACAATCTGTTACATAGAAATGGGCTTTCCTAAGCTCATCAGAAGCAGTGCAAATTTATAAGGTATTAAGTATAAAAGAGGAGTCAATAATTTCATACCTATTGGTGAATGTGGGTGATATTATCTCTAGAAATGCAGGTGTTCATATCAACTTATCATAATTGGCTCTTTGACATCTTTGGATTTCTGATATTTTCACAGCTATTCCATTTCCAAGTTACAGGTTTCTCACCAAATCATCTTCATACACCTTTTTATTATGCATAGAAGCCAACAAGAGTAGCCCCAGAGAATGCCACAACAGCACTCAAAAGTAGTAGGTTTGGTCCTAATCCTGCAGTCTCCTTGCGCCCCTGGAAGAGCGCCATGGATTTTAGTGACAGTTCTCATGTCTGCCAGCGTCCTCCTGTGCTACTCTAACTACAGGATCATGGCCTTGGTCAAAGGAGAGAGTCAAAGGTTTTTAAGGAATCTGCAGAAAAATTTTGTCATACTTTTTATGTCTCTAATTCAAGCGTGGTTAAATAAGCCATGGACTACAGCCACCGAACATTTCACTTATTTAGCTATCCAGGGGTGAATATTACCATTTATTTCAGGACTTGTCAAAGTATTATTTTCATTACGCTAATAAATACTGTAAAAGTCAAAATAAAAAATGTTATAAGTTCTGGAACATGTCTTATCTAAATCTATATGATCTGGAAATATTTAGCAAGGGAGTCCAGTAATACAAAACAGAAACAGAAAGGGTCCTGGGTAAAGCCTTAGGGAAATGCCAAACTATTAATTACACATTAAGTGGATAGCTTTTATTTTTCTGTTGAAACAGCAACTATTTAAAGTCTATGCTACAGTGCAACAAAAATTATTCTCTGGTATAATTTAGCATAGAAGTCCAAGCTATTTGGATCCCTGGAGTCAAAGTGCTTTATAAGATGAAATAAAATTGTGTAGGGATTTTTTTAAATTAGGAAATAGGAGAGACAAATTCTGACCCATTAGCACAGAACTTGGCAAATATTAATGATAAATCAAAGTTATGCTCTGCAAATATTCCTGCAAGTTTAACTGTATATTTGCAAACTCTTTTTCTGACCTAAATGATTTTCCCAACTTGAATTTAATATTGGTAAATATTACTGATACTGCTTACAGTTCTGATGAAGTCAAAAGGACTCCCTCGTGTAAAACAAGAATGTTTGTTCAATTAAGCCCAACAGCTGTTATATGTTGCTGTTTGCACTGCCAGCCATCCCCTTTTATTAATTATAAATGATGAAGATTGTCTAAAAAAGGAAACCAAAATACTTCACAGGTCATTGTCATAAGCCTGTTCACACTGTACAAACATGGGAATCCTGCTTTTGTGTACAAAGCCCCCTGCAATACCCAAGTCCTTCTGTATACATTTATGTGCATGTTTACACAAAGGCACAATCTGCATCATCAAAATGCACACAATTCCAGGATGGAGAAGAGCCTCCCATCAGAGTATGGTATGGCCCTTTGCTCTGGGGAAAAGTTTACATTTTGGTCAGGACATGGGGGTAAATCCTCCCCTGGTATGTAAAGCACCACAGGATCTTTAACGTCTAGGCTGAGCAGACATGACCTCAGTTTTCTAAGGTTTCCTTAATTCCTCAACTCCCACCTGTGAAAGGTCACGGAACAGTTCCAGTGTTACTGAATTTGTGCTCTGCTTTGGATTTCTGGGAGGACTGGTTTGGGGTTTAGGTTTGGGGTTTTGTTTGTTTTTTCATTTACTCAACCTGTTTCCTACCCAGATTTGTCTGGTCCTCAGAACCATGAAGTCAGTTTCTGTGAGTGCCTTGGACACAGGGTGGGTAGAAGAGGTAACTCAGAATCTGAAAAGAGGGCACAACATTCATGAATCTGTGCTCATTTATGTGCTTTTCAGCCTTTAATGGAAACAGCCTGGAAGCTGGAAAACTACAATAATATAAGCATGGATCAATTTGGAGAGTATGGAGGGGAACTGCAGAAGTCAATGCATAAGTTACCCACAAAATCAAATTAAAATAAGCTAACTATTGTCCTTCAGGTATCCTGCTGTGTATGAAACTCTGCATGTTGAACTCACCATCCAGCACTTAGGGAAACAGAGGAGCCTTTGAATGACCAAGAAAGTGGAAGAGAGCAGGGGAGCAATTTATAAAAGAAATCATCAAAGATTCTTGTTTCATGGAGACCCTTCTTCTTCTTCTTGGTTCCTACCCAAAATCTCTTCTTTCACAGTGATTTCTGCAACTGTTGTGAGTGAGCAACTGCCTCCTTCTAGGTATGATTAGTAACCTACCTAAGCATCTGTGACTCTCAGTACTGTACAAAGACTGCTCCACAGAAGATATGTCTGAGATTTGCAGACGTGTATGAAATTTATATGACTACAAATTAATAAATCTCCCATTTCAAAGGACTGCAATTTTCAGGAAAAATCTATGATCCCTTCCCAGTTATACCCTGAAATCCATAAAACTGCTGCGTGTGAAAGAACTGAAAAGCATGAAGTCCTGCTCAGCAGAGAAAGCACTGTAATTCATTGACTGAGACTTGGATGCAAGCTACAGTGACTCCAGTGCCCTTCGAGTCTTCCATCAGAAAATAACACACTGGTTATGACTCTTTCCAAATGCACATTCTTACTTTTCTATGTGTGAACATTCTTCTTTGTGGTTTCCCAGGGAACCTGAGAGAGGTTTTTCATTATCCACCCTCACCAAGCCTTCCCTTCTGGCCAGGATATTATCCACTTGACTCATTAGTTAAGGGCAACATAACCTTGAGGAAGTTATCACAGTAAAGCCACATGCATTTGTCTACAGCAGAAGGATTAGAGGATTAGCCCAGCACTCCACAGAAGCAGGAGTTTGCTTTGAGGAACTTCACAGACCTGAATCAGATGAGGTCTAATGAAGTGCCAGGGACATTTTAAACCCACAAGTGATCAATGTCCACTGACACTGAGGGCTACCAAGGGAAAGTGGAGTGGAAGTCCTTGCATAATAGTGGGAGGGAGGGACTGTCCATAATAGTTTACCCTTCCAGTTTAAAAAGTCTAAATAAGCTTGCCAAAAGATGTTTTATCTTTTTGCACTCTGTCTTATGTTGACTTTGGTCTGTCAGCCTCCTCCCCCAAGTTCTACTGGTTACATCCTTTCTGTATTACACTAAAGTCATAAAATTGTAAAAATACCTTTGTTTCACCTATTGACCATTCTCAGATCCCATAGCCCATAGCTCTTTTAATGAAGTCCTCAGGCAGCATTTCCCTGTATCCTTATCTGAGTTTGGCAATAAAGCATATCTTTAGCCAACCTCTTACAATATATGAACTAGAGCTAGGCAAACTTTTCATAGCGAGTGTTTTATTCAGTGGATTAAGTCTTTTGTTCTCTTGTGAATTATTATGGACAAGCTTTGACTTTAATTCATCTGGTTGTTATTCACGATTGTTCAAATAACTGTGTCAGTGAACATATTTCAGCTGTTCAGATTGTTCTCAAGTGATTCACTTCAGTTCTTTCTTTTGCTATTTGTTTCATGCTATTTACCATTCAAGGCCTGTATTTAGTTTTACTCACCCCACCTGGTGACAATATTACCTGCTCTTACATCACTGGAAGGTCTATGTAGAGGAGCAAAAGCAGAGCAATTACATGCTGCCCTCTTTTCCTACTGTCTCTGTTCACAATACACATTTCCTTACAAAATTTTGTACAAACACATAATAAGTATCTGTGATGAGACCTATTTTCAATTAACAGTAAAAGTAATTAGGTATCCTCGTGTTAATGGAAACCATCAAAATGTTTGAGAATACCATCTAATTAGTCTGACAGCTTCAGTCAAATATCTAAGATTCCACTGAGAAGCAAGAAGGCAATGGAATACCAGACTTCATCGGTTCTGTATCTCACTGAGCAACTTCTTTTGTTGAAACGAGCAATTTTATACAATATTCACTTAGCTTTATTGTGATTTCAGTAGCATATTATCTTCAGATTATCCATTATATCTGCAGAAATACACCGTATGTTCCTGCAAGTATACATCTAGAGACATAATACCTCTTGCTAAATCTATTTCAAAATATTTTGATTTTTATACTTCATATAATAATACATCATGTATATAAAAATAGACCATGCATCTCTTTTTTTCATTTAAAGAGATTCCCAGAAATTGTCAGAATTCTAACACACTAAAATCAGGATTTGACATGCATCAAAGTTAGAGTGTACCAGCTCAAGATTTACTTCTGGTCCATACCATCTGTATTATGTGCCTCAGATACTGAAATACTATTTCTGCAATGTTTTTTCTCCACACATACACAAACAAAAGCAATACAAACTTTCCAACAAGAAAATAGGCTAAAAGAACTACAGTTGAAGTCAAACACTGTTACTGCAGGCACCTTTTTGTAGGGAGACTTTGGCCTCTCAGTTCTCACATTTGAACAGTGTGTTTAGTACACTTTTTCTAGGATTCGAAACGTTTGTTTTGAACACAAATGAACTGTGATTAGTGGACCCAGTGAAAATACTTTGCCAAAATCTCTTCAGGTACAGCAAATATTTGAACCTGTCTCCTCTATCAAGAGCTTTCACTTACTGACTGTATTATGTGTGCATGTGTTTTCCTTTCAATCTGTTAAAGTTATCAGCCATAAGACTGAGTTCTTCAGATTTCTGCTGGAAAAATGTTAGCTGTAACATTTACTGCATTCTTGCAATTTGTCACTCGTTCTACCTTAGTATAGCATGAGCTCTTCAATTTGCTTAAGTAAATACTGGCAGCAAATCAAAGAAAGTACTGTAAGTCCATGGAACACAATTTTAAACTGACTATGGAAAGCATGCCAGGGATAGCCATGATGTTAAATGTGTTAGGCTCACTAATTTTCCTATGTGGTATATTATTCCCTGACTATACTCACACAAAGGGGAAAACACAACCTACGAAATGTTACATAGGCCAGTTCCTACAATGTCTTCAGAAACACTCTACTCATTTTCTTTCAGGGGTCATTACGGTACTATTTAGACAGGGCTGGCAACCTGACTAATGGCATTTGTTAATCTTAGTATCACATTTCTGTAATATTTTCATTAGCTACATTTTTCTCTTAGGTCTGCATTTTCTAGAGTTGTACTATAGCTTTGTATTATGCTTCTTTGGTTACCAGGATCTCCAGCAAGGCACCAGAACATAGTACTATGTAAGACAATAGGGATCCTGCCTGTGAACTTGTCTGGACTTGCATACATCCACCAAAAGGATGGCTTGCAACATACTAGGCACGAGCTGTGTTTAATTCAGCAGCAGCACGGTCAGGACTCCATTAAGCTCCCTGGAGAGTTACTATGGATTTCTACCAATGTGATCGTGATCAAGATTTAACTGTGAGATTCAGCTGTAGAAATTTCTTTTCCTCCAATTTCCAGTGGCTGTAGAGTTCAGTCTTCTCGAACACTTATCTTCTGTTCCATAAACTGCATGTAAACTACATGCAGGTACCTCAGAGCATGTGAACACATGTAATATTCCAGACTCCAGTGTTGTCCTGAAGGAATTTTAATAAATAATAGAAAACCCATGACTTACCAAAAAAAAATAAAGAAAAGCAAAGTGTAATAATAATTGATTCACATTTTCCATCAGAGCTGTACAGAAAATATACCCTTGCTGCAGGTGCAGTTCTGCAGATATTGTCATTTCTTGCCTGGAAAACAATCACAATTCATCATAATGATTATAAAATGCATTCAGAGGAGAACTTTGCTTTTGCAGCTCAGTCTTCATCGGCTAGTCTTGGTTTTCCCATGATGGATATGGCATGGGCATTTGTAAAAACAGATAACAGAAGCAAATTTAAAACTATAATAAAATTAATAACTTGCCTTCAGAACCATACAGCAGCTTGGTGCTTCGGTGACAGGCACAGACATCTACTCACATGTTGGTCCCCAAGAAAGAGCAAATCCTCACAGTTTTTCCCTGGAGGAAATTTCCTCTCTCCCCCCACCTTGGTTTTTGGATGATTGTAGCCTGTGATAAAGTCAGCAAGACCAGCTAAAACCCCCTTGGGATTTATTAATCCCAATACATGCAAATAGACATGAGCAACTCTATATCTGAAATCTAGACTTGGCCAAGCAAGATTCATTAACCAAGGCAACTTCATGGTTCTGACAACACAAGAAGAGAAAACTGAACGCCAAAAACCACAGTGCCTGAACTGTAGGTGCTGAAATAGAATCCAACATCTCCACTACTGAGATTCCCACATGTGCAGTTTGAGTCAGAAGTCCCAGGAAGGGATCCCTGTCCGCCCCCCAACAAGGAGTCATGCACCTAGAGCTAACATGAAATGTGCAGCAATATGGAGTCAGCAGCCTCCTTTCAGCCCACTGCTGAAGCTCCTTTCTTTGTGCTGCAGAGCACCCTTCTTGAGATCAAGACCTCCAGAGTCACTCCTGAAGCCCTTCTTTCAGAAACTAGCTACAGATCATTATGGTCTTTAAAAAGCTGGTGTACAGAGATCCTGCCATCAGTGTTTTATACAGTAGTTTACTGGATAGAGCACTTCAGCAGTTCTTTCCTCTGTTTCAGAGGTTCAAGCTCCCTGCCCTGACCACAAGACATCCCTCCAGGCTCTCAGATGAAAATTATGCAAGCATGGCTATGTATCCTGCTGAGACATTTCACCTGGAAAAAGAGGGAATTATATTCCAGTCTGTGCTCCAAGGCCTACAGAGATGTTTTCCTATACATTAATTATTTCATGTGAAAGAAAAAATCACTCAACACTCTTGGAGAACGATGTTCCTAAAAGCACCTCAAAGATAATTCCATTAATGTAACAACTAATAAGCATTAAATGGTAGCCATTGAGATTTGGGGGTTATTTTACACCAAAAGATGAACTGAGACCACACCTCTCCAAACAAGACTAAATCCTTTTCCCAAAATGGGTGGGATGTCCTGGATTTTTTAATTTTTGAGCAGGGGATGAACTGAATCCGAATTTTCCACATCCTCAGTAGGGGCATTAATTTCTAGGCTTTGGGGGTGGGGAGGCCATAAAGGAAGATATAGAGTCATAGAATGGCTAGGATTGCAGCAACTTGTGAAAGAAAGGAAGCTTTGTGGAAAGATTTCATAGAATCATAGAATAGTTAGGGCTGGAAAGGACCTTAAGATCATCTAGTTCCAAACCCCTTGCCATAGGCAGGGACACCCCACACTAAACCATGTCACCCAAGGCTTTGTCCAACCTGGCCTTGAACACTGCCAGGAACGGAGCACTCACAACTTCCTTGGGCAACCCATTCCAGTGCCTCACCACCCTAACAGTAAAGAATTTCTTCCTTATA